>PVHX01001106.1:132069-229384 GCA_004024805.1 Geosciurus inauris | reverse complement strand
TCAACAAGTGGTGCTGGGAAAACTGGAAATCCATATGCAGTAAAATGAAACTAAACCCCTATCTCTCACCATGCACAAAAGTCAACTCAAAGTGGATCAAAGACCTAGGAATTAGACCAGAGACCCTGCGGCTAATTGAGGAGAAAGTAGGTCCAAATCTTCATCACGTGGGATTAGGCCCCGAATTCCTTAACAAGACTCCAAAAGCACAGAAAATAAAAGCAAGAATCAATAAATGGGATGGACTTAAACTAAAAAGCTTCTTCTCAGCAAGAGAAACTATCAAAGAGGTGAACAGAGAGTCTACATTCTGGGAGCAAATTTTTGCCACACGCACATCAGATAGAGCACTGATCTCCAGGATATATAAAGAGCTCAAAAAACTTAACACCAAAAAAACAAACAACCCAATCAATAAATAAGCTAAGGAACTGAATAGAAACCTCTCAGAAGAAGATAAACAATCAATAAATAAATATATGAAGAAATGTTCAACATCTCTAGCCATTAGAGAAATGCAAATCAAAACTACTCTCAGATTTCATCTCACCCCAGTCAGAATGGCAGCTATCCAAAATACCAGCAACAATAAGTATTGACGAGGATGTGGTGAAAAAGGCACACTCAAACATTGCTGGTGGGACTGCAAACTGGAGCAACTGATCTGGAAAGCAGTATGGAGAGTCCTTAAAAAACTTGGAATGGAACCACCATTTAATCCAGCTATTTCACCCCTTGGCCTATACCCTAAAGATTTAAAAACAGCATACTATAGTGACGCAGCCACTTCAATGTTTATTGCAGCACAATTCACAATTGCAAAGCTGTGGAAGCAACCCAGATGCCGTTCAATAGATTAATGGATAAAGAAACTGTGGTACATATACACAATGGAATATTATTCAGCAATAAAAGAGAATAAAATTATTGCATTTGCAGGTACACCGATGGAATTGGAGAACATTATGCTAAGTGAAGTAAGCCAATCCCCAAAAACCAAATGCCGAATGGTCTCTCTGATTAGTGGATGCTGATACATAAGGGGGGTGGGAATGGGGAACATAGGAGATATGGAGGAACTCTGGATGGGGCAGGGGGGAGGTGGGGAGGGAAGGGGAGTGGATATAGTAAACATGGTTGAATGAGATGGTCATCACTACCCTAGGTGCATGTATGAAGACACAAATGGTGTGACTATCTGGTTTGCAACTGGAGAAATGGAAAAATTGAGCTCTATATATGTACTGTGACTTGAAATGCATTTAAATAAATTAATTTAATAAATAAATAAATAAGAATTAGGGGTGATACAACTATCACCAGATGGTAAGGAAGAGTCTTGAGAAAACAAAATTTTTCCAAGATTAATGAATCTTGGAAAAATAAACAAGATTGATAAACCCTAGGCAAACTATTCAAAAGAAAGGGAGAAGGATGGAAATTAATAACATTAGAAGGGAGAGGGCTGCAGCTCAGAGGTAGAGCATTTGCCTAGAATATGCATGGCCCTGAGTTCAATCTCTAGCACCACACACACAACAACAAAAAAAAGAAAGAAAGAAAGAAAGAGAGAGAGAAGAAAGAGAGGGAGAGGGCAATGTAGATATCACAACACTGGAAAGATCAGAAGAGACTGGTTTTTTTTTGTTTTTTTTTTTTTGGTACTGGGGATTGAACTCAGGGGCACTCGACCACTGAGCCACATTCCCAGCCCTATTTTGTGTTTTATGTAGAGACAGGGTCTCACTGAGTTGCTTAGCACCTCGCCATTGCTGAGGCTGGCTTTGAACTCGCGATTCTCCTGTCTCAGCCTCCCTAAGTGCTGGGATTACAGGCTTGAGCCACCGCGCCCGGCTAGAAGAGACTGTTTTAAAAAGTTATATTTCAATAAATTGTAAAATCTAGATGAAGTGGATAAATTTGTAGAGATCCATACAAACTACCAAAATTAAATGGATATAGAAAACCTTAACATAACAATTACAATCCTTAACAGACAAAGATGCAAACAGTAATAAAAAGTCTCCCAACAAAGAACATCTCAAGACCAGAGAGATTCGTGGCTGAATTTTTACATCATTAAAGAACTAGCATCAATGCTTCTTAAATTATTCCATGAAATATATAGGGAAGAAATGCTTCTGAATTCATTCTAAGAAGTCAATATCACCTGATTATAAAATCAGACAAAAACACATTGAGGAAAGAAAATTACAGACTAATATATTTGATGAACATAGAATCCTTAATAAAGTACTTACAAACCAAACTCAACAATGCATTAAAAAGATCATACACCGTGATCAAGTTTGTTCATTCCAGGATGCAAAGGTGGTTTAACAAACCAAAATCAATAAGCATACCAGCATGAATCAATACATAAGATGGCATCAAATATGAAAGTTTCTGCATAGCAAAGGAAGTAACAGTAAAGAGAGAGCTACAGAATAAATGATCATCTTTGACAGTTGCTTTTCCAACACAGTATGATTATCCAGATCTTATAAGAAACTCAAAAGACACAAAACATATAAATAATCCATTCACTAAAAGAAAAGATAAACTGAACAGACACTTCTCCAAAGAAAAATAAATGGCCAACCATTATATGAACAAAATCTTCATCTTTAGCTATCTGGGAAATATGTAGCACAAGTATAGAGATTTCTTCTAACCCTATTCAGAATTGCAATCATTAAGAATACAAATAATAAACACTGGTGAGAATGCAGGGCAAATGGAACTCTGAAACACTGTTGATGGGAAGGTAAATTGGTAGAGCCACTAAAGAAATAAGTATGGTTGTTCCTCAAAAAAACTAAAAATAGAATTACCATATGATCTAGATATATAACTCCTCAGTATATATCTGAAGGAATTAAAGTCAGCATAATTTGGGAAATACATATACACACATATAAAGACAATTCACAGTAGCTCATTCATAGATTCAGCCTAGATGTCCATCAAGAGATTAATGGATAAAAATATGTGTTATATATACATAATGGTATTTAATTTAGTCATAAAGAAAAATGAAATCATGTCATTTGCTGGAAAATGAATGGAACTGGAGAATATTCTACTAAGCAAAGTAAACCAGATTCAGAAAGGCAAGTATGTTTTCTCTTATGTGTTGAAGTTAGAGAAGGGAAGAAAAGGACACATGGAAGTAGAAGGGAGACCATTAGAGTAGATAAAAGAGATCATGCAGAGAGGCCGGAAGTTATTAGAGAGTAAAACTAATTAAATTATGTTATATGAATATGTAAATATGCCACAATGAAACATACTGTTCTGAATAATTAATATTCACCATGAAATAAGTAATTAAATAAATAAAGTAAAAATAAATGAGTTTCTAAACATGATGTGGTATATTCTTACAATGGAATACTATTCTGCAATGAAAAGGAAGAAATTATTGTTATATACAATTACTATAAACCTAAAGGGAATTATGCTTAGTAAAGAAAGAAAATCTCATAAGAATACATAATGAATGCATGATTCTTTGTGTATAGCATTCATGAAATAACATAATTATAGATATGGGGACCAGAATAGGAGCTATTACAGTTATGGTGGTAAGATTGTAGCTGCATGTGCATACATAAACACACACAACACACACAAGTGAATGTGTTAAGAGTGAGATATAATTATCACCAAGTTATACCAATGCTGATTTCCTTATTGTTATATTTTTCTGTAACCATGGAAGATGCTAATTCTAGGAAAAGCTGGATAAAATGTCCACAAGATCTTCTTGCACAAGACCTTCTTCTTAAGTTCCTGTGAGTGTTACATTTATATTCCTAGATACTGCTCAAAAATTTTAATATTACCAAAACATCTGGAAAACAAAATAATATAATTAGGTAAATTAATGACCATTACCTTCTATCTGCTTCTAAGGGTTTTTCATAATGGGGATGGCATCTATTCACTTGATTTGACTTGGGCCCTCTAGGTATTTGCCATAAAAGTGGACTCCATGCTGTGTTCATAGTATTTTTAGAGTTATGAGATTTCCAGAGTCTAGGCTATGGCACAGATGCTAACTCATCAAATGATCCACCAATTTATTACACAACTAAAGGACCTCATTTTTACAAAGCTTGACAAAAGCACTCTCATAAACTTGATTTAGTATCATTTCCTTTATTTTCAGTCATCCATCTTTTCTAAACAATATGCTTAAGCTAATAATTTTTTCTCTTAATATTGGCCTAATTTTATTTCAGTTTTTGATATCATGATGATTCAATTTTTAAATGCTTCATAATTTTCATCATTTTTCTGTTGAACTCATTTTTCCTTAATGTAGTTATGCATGGTTTCCAAATATATAATTAACTTTCAAAGGTATGTTTTCGTTGACTATCTCTGAGCATGTTACATTATAGTAAAAATGTAAGGTTTATGTAAAGTTGACTCCTATTAACTTTTTGTGGCATGTAGTCTTTTCTTGGTAAATACTCTTGCATGCTTAAATGCTTAAATCCCCAGAATTATATTACATTAAATTTAAATTGTAAATTATATTTTCAGATATTATCTTTTTACTCATTTTGACTTATTGTACTACTAGTTTCTGCTTAAATTATCCCAATATGAGTATGAATTTGTTATTATATTCTCACACATTTTAGTGTTTTTTTATTTTTGTAGATTTAAGGTTATGTATTCAGGTGCATGTTAGATTATGACTGTTATACTCTGTGGCATTTTGTTAGTATGAAATATTCCTCTGGGTCCCTTCTAGTTATATAACTTAAAATTCAATTTTATCTTATATTTAATTTTATCCAAGCATTATTTGATTATTTCCAAACATAGTGTTATTTTACTTTATGTCTCTTTAAAAGAAAAGAAAGACATTGTTTTGTTTATTATTTTCTAATTATTAATAATAAATATAAAACTATGTATGTAAGTAGTGTGTATTAATTTTTTTGTAATTATTTGGGTCATTTTTAAATTTTGATTTTCCATGTTTCCTCCCCTCCCTAGGTTTTTCCTTTTTTTTTTTTCTTTCTCTTCAGTTAATGAAATATATTTTTCAAAAAAGCACAACAGATTGGATGCTACCAATTCTTCATATTTATTTTACTTGTTCCATTTAACATTTCAGTATATATTCTGTGAATAATTGCATGCAATATAACACATATAAACATATACATTTAAGAAATCCAAAATTAATCTTTGCCTTTATTCTGCCCCTAAACAAAATAAGAAAGTTGGGTTTTTTCCCATTACAACACCAACTCTCATGGTAGTTTTTTCTGTTATTTTCGTTCCAGTTTATGGTTAAATTCACCAAAATAATTGAAGTACTTCTATTTCTCATTTTCTCCCATTTTTCTCTTGTCTCTTCTGCTATCTGCCCTTGCTGATAAGAAATCTGCTATCAGTGTTCTTGTGTCTATCTGTCTCTTTTACCATGGTAACATTGCAGACTTTTCCCTTTATTGCTGGTAGCAACATATGGCTATGTAGATTTTACTTTTAAAAATCCTACTCATCTTCTAAATTTTGTGTGTGTCAAGGGGTCATTTTTCCTTTTTTCTAAAGCATTGTCACCAACATTTCTTCAAATATTGCCTGTCTTATCTAGATTTTCTTGCTGGATCTCTTATTAGAATTATACTGGAATTTATCAACCTATCTCCCATGTCTTTTATATAAGTGTTTATGTATTTATGGTCTTTGCCAAACCTTAATCTCCTTGTGCTGTCTTTTGGCAGAATTTTTTTTCCCATCTTCTAATTCAACAATTATTTCTTTTGCTAGGCCAAATTTGCTGTTTAACACCCTCTCAGTTCCCCCTATGTGACAGGTTTTTTGTTTCACTGACAATACTCCAAAACTTCTCTGTAATTATTTTATACCTCTGTTCAAATTTTTATGGCTACCTTCCTGAATTTATGTGTTTGAATGTTTATATTAAAATCCTTGTAAGACTGATTTCTTATCCCTAATGTTCAGGAATTTATCTATTTAGTAAACTATTTTAATGCTGTCCGTAGTCATTAAATTCACTAACAAATTTCATATTTTGGGGTGTGCAATCTTCTCTCCATCAGAGATTCTCATTGGTCACTGACTGGGATTACATAATTGGGGAGATATTTTTATATCCTATAGGTTTGACTCACAGTTACATCTCTTTGGGCTATGAGTTTCACCAGTTTCAACTTGACTTTTTTTATTAATATAGTAATGTTTCTGGTTTATGTTTCATTCAAACAAGCTATCCCACCTGCAAGAAAAATATAACTCTGACTTGGAAGACAACTTTAGTTACAAACTTTGCTTCCATCCATGGCATGATATTAGATCTTCATTTTGACATCATTCTAGGCTAATAAACAGACACTTCTTCATAACACTTCCTGTTCATGAAGAAGTGCCTTTTAGCTTCCACGCTTATTTTAAAAGTTTCTTCCCATGTAGTGCTTCTATGTCATTGACTATCATCCAGAAAGGGACATACAAATCCTATACTTGTTAATGCTGGCATTTGTTCCTGGTTCTCATAAGGAAAATTTATCTTCAATTTATACTCAATACTTGGGATTTCTGTTGTTTTGGTGTTATCACTATTTACATTTGTGTTTGAAAGCTTTACTATGAAAGTTTCATAACTGTTTAAAATATTTTGTCAATATTTCTATAGATTAAAATTGGAGAACAGAGTCCAACATATCTTCTGTATACCTAGATTCTCTGTTCATTGTGCCATTGTACAAAAAGTCTGGTTTTCTGTCATTTCTTTAAAACACAAAACAATTAAAGCATAAAATATTCTTTTTTGGAATAAAAATATTTTCACAATTATTTTTCTACTATTTTTAGAATCAATATTTCCCTTTACTTTTACTACAAAACTATTTGATTGTTTTTTCATTTGCCAATTCTATATTTTAATATACTACCTGAGAGTCTAAGTTCTCCAACTGACAAAATGTTTTATTTTCCATGTCAGAAAAAAATCATCTGAAACTTAGAAAAGAAGCAAATATTTAAGTATCACATTCTTTCACCAATATGTACAGGCCCTCAAGGACTGTGAAGTATAGAGATGATTTACACAGTTCTTGTTATTACCGAACATTTATAATTTCATAAATTTCTTGCTAGTTTGTACAAGTTTTCCTGAGAAAGAAACAGTAATTTTAATTTTGGGTAAGAAATGGTTCTAGTGCATTTTGTATCACTGGGTAACTCAATGGATTATATCTAACAATATTATCTTAACATTTATTTAGTATTTTTTCCTGAGCTTATCAGGTGTTCTAGAAGGTCTAGCATTCTCCTTGTTTTTCCTTAATTAATGACCCAAATAGCATCTTTCTCATAAGCTCATTTTATATTTGCCAGAGAGATATGGTCTTATCTTTTCAAATATTGTAACTTCACTATCATCTCAACTGAATATTATTGGATTCTCTCTTATATTTTATATTTATATGCAACTTGGGGAATACAGATCAGAATTGATTTTCTCAAGTCTTTCTATATTATTACTGGACCAGATCCAGTATTCTACAGATTTTTCATCCCAAGCTACCATTGTCTGGTTATCATCCTAGGAATAATATATTGGTTTCCTACTCCTGATTTAAAAAATTACCACTAAATTAGCAGCTACAACAAAATACATTTATTTTAAAGATGTGTTGTTTAGAAGTTGTAGGAGTTAAAGATAAAATATGTTTCTTCACACATTTGAAGTGTCACACCCAGCAATCCCATAACAAAGATAGGTTAACAAGAGAGAAGCAGAGCGAATTAAAGATTTATGTGACACAGAAGCTTTTAGAAATGAACATCTGAAGACTTGGGAGAATCTATATTTATGCTTATGTTCAATGAAGAGTGAACAGCCATTTAGAAAAATGATAGGACAAAAGGGACAACCTTATGTAGCAGACCAGGTAGAAACACACCAAGGGCTATGCAGAATTTCCTTGGCCTTTCCATCTAGTGTTTCTTCCTTTTTACAAAGGGTAGGATCCTTCTGGAATGAGGATATTCAAAGAAAAAGAGAAGATACAGAATGGCTTTTCTAGGTTTTGTGGTTTGCTTTGGGAAAGAGGTGTTCTAGTTTCTATGCCTCACCTTGGGGAAGGAAAATTCTGATTTCTATGACTCATTGCAGAAGAGAAGTTGGAGACAGCAGAGCAGAAGTTCAGAGGCAAATATTGCCTCTGTGACCTTACAATATCCTTTAATTCAAAGTATTCAGTATGCCAAAGGGCTATACATTGGAATATCATTTCCTGTACCTCATAAAAGTTGTGCATGGATCTTTCTGGGAAATAATTGTCAGCAGGGGTTCATTCTGTTCTGGAAATTTAATAGGAGAATATTCTTGCTATGTTACTCAGCTTTCTGTGACTATGACAAACAACCAAGAAAAACAATTTTAAGGAATTTCAAGGAAGAATGATTTTGTTTTTGTTTTTGTTTATGATTTAAGAGTCAGCTGGATCCATTTTTTTCTGGGCCTGTGGTGAGACACCTCTCACCTGTCATCAGTTGGGATACAGTGGCAGGGGCAAAGACAAGGTATGGTCCTCAAGGGCATGTACCCAGCAATTGACTTCCTTTATCTGTCCCAACTCTTAGTTTCTGCCACCTCCCAATAGTTCACTCAGCTATGAATCCCTCAATAGATTAATCCTTTGATGAGGTTAGAGTCCTCATGATCCAATCACTTACTAAAAGTTTCACCTCTGAACACCTTGAACTAAGAGACCAAGCCTGCAACACATGAGCTTTTGGGGATATTCCAGATTCAAATATTTGTTCTTTATAGCTGCTAGAAACCATCCATACTTTTTGACTTTTGGCCCCTTCTTTTATCTTCAAAGTTATTAATATTGCATCTCTCTGACCATTCTTCCTAATCACATTTTACTGTTAACTCACCTATTCTGTTTCTTGCTTTCACTTTTAAGGATTCTTGTGATTGCATTGGACCTATCAAGATAATATAGAATAGCTTTATTATCTTAAGATGAACTCTTTAGCAACTTTAATTCAATCTATGACCTTAATCCACCTGAAGGTAACACATTTACAGAAGGTTGAGGTATGGAAATCTTTATGGGATACTATTATTATTATAATTATTTTTGGTTCTGGAGATTGAACTCAGGGGCACTCAACCACTGAGCTACATCCCCAGCCCTATTTTGTGTTTTATGTAGAGGGAGGATCTCACTGAGTTGCTTAGTGCCTCACCGTTGCTGAGGCTGGCTTTGAACTTGTGATTCTCCTGTCTCAGACTCTCAAAGTGCTGGGATTACAAGGGTGCGCCACTGCCCCTGGTGGGATACTATTCTTCTTACTGCAGATAGCAATTATTTTTTTTGAATTGAAACTTTCTATGTTTCTCCTTTTAGTAGAAACAATATGAAACATAATAATCCTGAGAGTATTCTAGGAAAAGGGTATATTAAATTTAAAAAAAAATGCTACTGCTTCACAGGAAGTATATAAGTCACTTGATTCAGCACTGTTTCAGTGTAGGGTGCTATAATCTTTCAGATGTATTTGAAATGAATAACATATAGAATGAAAGAGCAAATGTGGACTTTAAAAAAAGGCTACTACATATTAATGAGAAGAGAGGTGACTAGCAAGCTTACACTATGGCAGATATTCCAGTGTTTAATAGAAGAAAGACATGGGAAAGATTTTGAAATAGACATAGATTACTGGGTATCCCATCAATGGAATGAAAGACATAACCTTGCACCTTTCAGCATTGTATGAATCTATCAGGTTTAGCTTCTCTCATCATCTTTGACTAATCTTATAATATTGCAAATTGTAGAAATCTGTTAACAGTGAAAATGATTTTTGTCAACTGGAAATACAATTGATTTTCACTTCTGTCAAAGCAAACCAGATCTGGACTAGTCTAAGTGATATAAAATGATTTTATTCAGGAACTAGCCTAATGATGAAAGAGAAGCTTAGAATTGAAACTGATTCCTAATTTTGCATGGACAGGTAGGGATTTATAGTGTAGGGTAGTTTAAATTTGCCTTCTGCTCTCTAAAGTTGCTGTAATTCCAGTCTCTGCAATAAACTGACTATAGAAAGATTATCAGAAGAAGCTGCATATAGACTAATTATGTGCCGCTGAAATGGATCATCACAAAATATTAGACTCAAAGAAAGGCTAGATGGTTGATATTTATCTAGTGGCATTAAGCTATAGAAAGGAATAAGGACTTGGCAGTTGACAGGTGGTGACAGTATACAATTGGCTCTGAGAAGCTGAGGGGAGGGTCTTCATGGCCAAAAAAGAAAAAAAATATATATATATTTTTATATATATATACATATATATATATATATGTATATATATATAAATCTGTCTTTTTATGCAGACAGTCTCTCAGGTGGTAGCCCTCAGAAAAATAGGTGATAGGTTGTGCCACCATCTCTCTGGTTGAGACCTTTAATCTTCTTTCCTCTCGTATCAGTCAATCTTCTCTGGTTCTTGGGATTACAGGAAGGGAATTCGTGACAAATGCATAACACAGTAGGAACTGCTTTTAGTCAGATAAGAGATATTCCGAAAAAGACACTTCATATACTTCATGAGGGAAAGAAAGGTAGGACAGACACATAGGAGGTCAGAGAGACTTTGGTTCAGAGACCTTTAGATTAAAGTATCAGCACACCAAAGTAGCATACTTTGGGACATTGCTTTCTGCTACAGTTCAAATCTGAAATATCCCCCAAAGCCTTGGTCCTCAACTTGGCACTATTGTGAAGGGGTGGAAACTTTTAAAGATTGAATTTAGTGGGATATTTAAAGTCACTGGGGGAGTGCTTTTGAAGGTGCTTATGGGAAGTTGATTGATCGCTCTCTTACTCTTTCTCATGTCCTAGCCATTAGGTGACTGGCTTTGCTCTATCACCTGCTCCCATCCAGCTGTGTTCCCTTGCCACAGAACCAAAAGCACTGGAGCAAACCAACCATGGACTGAAAACTCAAAACTGTGAGCAAAAATGGCTCTTTCCTGTTGATTATCTCAGGTGTATTGTTTCAGTAACAGGTAACTGACTAATATACTTTCTAAGCCCCAACAATACCCAAGGAACCTGGCAGGTGAGGGATTAATGTATTAGCAATTATTAAGAGGAAAAGTCAGAGGTAAGGGAAGACTGGCTAAACTGACTTCACAGGATTCCTGCTGAAGGCCAACCAGGGTGCTCAGACAAAAGTCTGGAGGGTTCTTTCTAAATTGATAGAATTCTTCTTAAGATTGGGTGATGCAGGCCCTAACTGAAAAGAAAAATTAGGGAAAACTGAATAAAATTTAATGAAGAAGAAAATTTTGGGGAAGAATCAAGGGAAAAATAGTTCCCACCAAAGAACATTAAATAACCTTTAAAGTGTTAGAAAATTCTTTCAACCTTCTGGGTTACCTATATATAGCTGTTCTTCAGATATTTCTTTAATCTGGTTTTGACACTTAGTAATAAATGAATTAAATAAAGTCTTTGGCACACTTTCATTTTATATTTCTATGAGTAGAGTGCTTTCATTTTTTTAAATTGTTCTTTACCACAGGAAAAAGGGATTAAACAGTGAGGTTCCTATGGGGACTGTCTGTATCGTATAATAATGTACCTATTATATAATAAAGAATGGATCTGCTATATGTAATTTTCAAGCATAACAAATCATTGATAAATACTCTTGGTTCCCATTGCATCTAGCTGCAGTTTCCTGAGTGATTTTCAATAAGAAATCTGGTGATGGTAACTATGGACCTTCATGATTATCCAAAGAGAGATGAACAATAAACCTAGAGCAAGATCCTTTTCTCAAAACAAATTTCCAGGATGGAAGACTATCCATAGGAAGAGAAAGTATGTCTAGAGGGGTGAATACGTAGACACAAGAATTTACACACAAATCTGCACAAATCCAGGAGTTTTATTCCTAACATGTGCTGTACACGAAAATAAGAAGGGAAGGAAGTGAAGCTAATGGTAACAGTGAGTATGTTTGAGAAATGGGCTGGTTTCTCCTCTCTTAAAATTTTGTTGAAAATTTACTAAGATTAGTGTGTGAATGTGTATATTTTTTGTTGCAGCTTGGATTACAATAACATCAATATTTTCTTTAGGATGGTCTGCCCCAGAGTATGGTGGAATGTAAGACAACTGGAAGTAACACAGCCGGTAAGAGTCCTTTAGGTTGCCTGCAAGGGACTTAACCAAGTGAGAGCCAATGCTCCTGTTTCCCTTCAATTTATGCTTGTTCTTTTTTGTTTTTCCTTTTCAAGCCTGTTTGGGATTGTAGAACCTTGAATTGGAAACGCAGCATTAGCAATTCAAATTCTAAACTGAGCTTTTTAATGCTAAATACTTGTGGATATCATTTGAAAAGATTGTCAAGTTAAACAATGTAGATTTTTCATATATACAGCAAAGTGACTTTGCAGATATTATTCAGTTAAGATCCAAGCCATGATATTCATCTTGTGCATATGCATACAATCCAGAAACAGCAAAGTATTTTGTAAATTCAGCATTTAGTTATCTCTTACCCATTAGGAGGAAGAAAAGCAAACATTTCTCCCCTCCCCAACATTTTATTCATGCCTGAAGCTAAGCAAGGAGAAAGGGAAAAAAGGTTTTAGAATTACAAATAGAACCTTTAAATTGTAGAAACTTGCTAATTTCATTTATGAAAGCACTGCCTAACTTCTGCTTTCTTTCTCAGTTGTTATTCAAATCTCTATCCCTAGCCAAAGAGAAAGAGAGAATAATCCTGCTAGGAATTTAGTGAGTTTTCTTTTAGAGATCAGACATAAATGCTGCATATTTGAATATGCAAATTTAATAGAAGAGATTGCCAAGAAATGAAAAATGGTTGTATGTTTAGCCCTAGGAAGTTAGCCCAGCTTAATAGAGCTGACAAAGAGTTAAGGAGTGCCCAATTGCAAAACTCCAACAAGCAAGAAAATGCATATAATTTGCTTACTTAACAGGAAGGGAATCTGAAAAGTGGGCTAGAGTTTGAAGACCTAGATTCTGCTCAAATAAGCCAAAGCATTCTGTAAGAAGTCATTTCCTTCTGTGTAAATTAAAGAGGTTTTCTTAAGTAATTTCCGAGATTATTTCTACCATGAAAATTTAAATGCATCTTTCCAGTATATCCAATAAATTTACATCTTTAGAGAAGATATCTCATGGTATGACCAAGCTTATATGGGTCACATTGTTTTGCAGTTTATGTACAAATGTGGTAAATATTCATTACATTCCCTATAGTCATCATTTATGTGTCATATTGTAACAGTGGTCCACTTTATGCTTTGAATATAGCCCTCGCTGCTCTGCCACTGAAACTTAGGTTTAAAATGAACAAGTTTCTTTCTCTTCCTCTCTCCCTGCTCTTCCCTAATTTCTCCATTCCCTAATCTCAGGGGAAACAGAATTACCTTGCTTCCCCATTTTAGGCAGATTTATCTGTCTTTGAGTACACATGCCACCATAGAAAGGAAATAATTCTGATTTTGGGGGTGGCACCAAAATATCTCAGAAATGACTGTCTCCCAAATTAACAACTGAATTACAACTCCAACTGCAGAGAACACACGGAATGTAGCCTTTGAGTCACCTCTTTAAAAGCCCCTTGTTCCTGCTAATATGTAGAATCACAACCTCTGGGACAGGAGTCTCCTGTTCTTTGCTAGCAAAGCAATAAAACATTTTTCTTATTCTCAAATCCATGTCCTTATTATTGGATTTGCATCGGGGACAAGGACCGAGGGTTTGGCAACAATATTTGTGTATTATGTAGTTTGCTCTTTTTAAGTGCATTCAATTACTTTAACTAACAAAAGACACACTTTTTTAAAAAATATGTAAAACATATTTTTAGGCTGCCAAAGATCTCTGTTGGGCTATTATCTAATCAAGGCTTTCTTATTTTTCTTTTCTTTCCCTCCTTCCTTCCTTCCTTCCTTCCTCATTTTTTCTTTATTTCTTTTTTATTATTTATTTACTTATTTAATTATTTATTTGATGAGGCTCAGCTGCCTAGTATTTGGAGTTTGAGAAATTGAAAATTAGTTGCTATTTTGGATTTACAGTAATCATTTCGGCAGATTGTCAATATCAATTTCCAGCTTACATGACTCTTCATACCACTCTAGGAATTAGGTCAAAACTGTCCTTGGATAGAAAATGGGGCAAAATAACCCAAGCTGGAAAGAAAAACAACAACAACAACAACAAACCTCAAACAGCTAGAAGTGGAGCTAGAAAAGAAAGACAGTAATTTACTTAGAGCTCGGTTTGAAGATTCAGAAATACTTTTGTATCTTCATAATATCACACTTCCTGACCCACAGGGAGTAGATCTGGCCCTGTTTAAATGAAGGCAGATCTTTGCTTTATACTCCATTTCTTGAATTCCTTTTCTTTATATTAAAGATTATTAGAGGTCACATTCTGTCCTGCCATTCAGCCATGACATTTACTTAAAAATATAGAATAACAATTGCTATAGCCAATATTTACTGATTGTATACAATAAGTGAGGCACTGTTCTAATCAGTTTATGTATATGAAAGCCAAAAGTATACTACCCTAAAATATGTCACTCTTACACAAGGATTATAAGGAGTTCAAGACTGTTTAGAAAAAGCAGACACAGTGAACTCTCTGCCAACCACCACCAGCCTGAACGTACATCAGGATTTTTCATCATGAAGATGTCTCCCTGTACCAAAGACCTGGAAGCTGCCTTAGCTAAAAGCACTGGCTATTTACTTGGGCTGACAGATTGTTCAATGGATAACTAGAAGCAGATTAAAAGCTTGGAATCTTGGCCTTCATTTGGTATCTGTCTCCTTTGCTACCTCCTTTGCCTTGGAAAAAGCTGGTAATTCTTGGCCTTCAAGTTTAAAAGTATCATGGTGAGAGTAACCAAGATATTCTCCAGATTTTCAGGGGCATTATAATTAACAGATTGACAACTGCCAGTTTTTGCAATATCCTTCTCCAGACCACTGGAGCAATACCTGAAATTCTCCAGTCATGGCTCTAAATCTGAATGAACTAATGCCATCTTGCCTTTCTAGCTTGTCTTTTGTTTAAGTCATTCTTTCTTAGATCACCTTTATTCAAGGAACATCAGGTATGATGAATAAACATCTTGTAAGAAGAATTAAAACACTTCCTCCACCAGTAGCAGTGACTTTCTTATTCTTATCAAGTCTCCATCTGACTGATCCTGAGATGATGACAAAACCCTTTTGACCAAGAATTCTTCACTATGGTGAGAGTAACCAATACTTCTTGATCCACTTTTGTTCTATTACCTATTTAAATATGAATATCATGTCAGTTACCTTGAAGATGGGGTTGAGGACATTAGTATAGCTATATTGAGTATTAAATTCCTTTTCTACTTCAACATTACTTTGTCCTTTGATTTTCTTTTGGAGCAACTGGACAGACCTAGTATATTGGGAGTTTGTGAAATCAGGGCCACCCAATGTCAGGAAAGGAACAACAATCTTATGTACAGAGATAAGACAGACTTACACAATCCTTATTAAAATGACCCTCATCTTCTGTAAGTCTCCTCTATATATTTTCCCTCCCAGTTTGCTACAACTAAAATTCTAAAGTATTTCATTTCTTTTGTGATTTTTCTACAAATCTACATTATTTTAAAATATGTAAGTCAAAGTTCTAACCATCCTTTTGAATTACCACCATTGAGTTTCTCTAACATGTATATGTGATACATGTGTTAAAAAATAAAACAGAAACTTGTTTTTTCAAATGATAATCTGTCTTTTCTTCAGCTAATTTGTACAGTCTTATTCAAATACTAAGGAGGATGAAGTCTTTTCTTCTATATGTTTGTGTGTGTGTGTGTGTGTGTGTGTGTGTGTGTGTGTGATGGGTGGGCAGAGGAGCTTTCTCTCTATCTTTTAAGAGTTTGATAATTGAGTGTAGGAAATAAACTGACAGAAGACAGGACTACAGGAGAGAAAATATACAAATGTATTTTATGCTTGGGGTCATCACATTAAAGACAAGTGAATAGACAAAAACTCTGGGAGATCTAGAAGTTTATTTGCCCACATCTTAGGAAAGAAAGAAGGGAAAATTGTGGTTTGGATCTCAATTTTCCTCCCCCAAATCATGAATTTAATACTTGGTTCCCAATGTACCACTGTCCAGAGATGGAGTTTTTTGGGAAGTGATTGGATCATGAGTACTCTGACTTCATCAATGGATTAATTCATTTGATGGATTAATAGTTTGAATGGACTACTAAGAGGAGGTGGAAACTGCAGGCAGGTGGCATACAGTTTAAGGAAGTGGGTCAATAGGGACATGCCCTTGATGACTCTATATTGTCCCTGGTCCATCCTTCTATCTCACCCTCTGTCTCTCTCCATCTGTCTTCTTGGCTACCATGAGCTAAATAGCATTCCTCCACCAAACCCTTCAGCCAAGATGTTCTGCCTCACCTTAGACTGAAAAGATGTTCTGCCTCACCTTAGACTGAAAACAATGGAACCAGGTGAATAGATGTAAACCTCTGAAATTATCAGCCAACATAAGTCTTTTCTCCTCTATGCTGCTTTTGTCAGGTATTTTGGTCATAGTGATGAAAAGCTGATTAACACAGAGGGTATGTGATACCTTAGGGGAAGAGTGAATGATTTTTGGAAAAAAAGAGCAGTCCTCATAAAAACGGATGACAAACCATGATGAAGTCTGTCTGGGTATGGTGTTGACCTCTGATCTCTTTTCTTCTGTTACGAGTTTAATCTTTCCTGGTTGATGAGATTCTTGCGAAAGAGAGTTCATGGTGACTATGTTCCTTTTGGAAGATCTATTGTTATGCAAGTGAGAGAAGTTCACAGAAAACCCTTTGGTTTGAAGTCCGAAGTGGCATATTTTGGGTTGGTACTTTCTGAACTCTATCATTTAAATATAATAACATTGTTAACAATAATAAAAAAGTAAATACTACTAGTATTTCAATTTGATATATAAAACTCTAGTCCTGAAAGATTAAGTTATGAGAGGTCATATAGCTTTGTAAGTTATTGGCTTGCAATTTGAATCCTGACAATCCCCAAAGCTGAATTCTTCGACTTCATTTTGCTGCTTCTTATGGTACTAGAGGTTAGAGATCATTATAGGTAAAATATGAATATATTTCATAAACCTGTGATTCAAGAAAACTTAAATGGGAGCAAAGAACATATGAATTTTGCAATTTATTATTTAGTAAGTCAGTTAATTTTTCCAGACAACATATATCCTTTGAGTGAAAACAGGTATATTGTGATCAAAAAGAAAATGTATTATTAATATTTTCCATATGTAAATATCAAATTTTTGTGGGGAAAGTAAGAATGTAGTGAACAATAAAATAATTCATTTTTTATAAAACTTCATCCATTCTATATATGATAAATTCCAATCTCTTCTTTCCAAATACATAAACAGGTTTAATGCTACTTTTATTGTGACATAAAATGCAGTCTGTATTACTCTCAACAATATTACTTTGATATGTTTACCATAATGACTGGAAACTCTACAAAGACCTTCAAGAACAGGAAATGTTCTTCTGTAGCATAGGCAGACTAGTTACTTTCAGCTCTACTGGACAGGAACTATATTTAGGGTTAGAGTGAGCTGTTCCACAGTGGGAGAGAGCACTCACTGTACTGTACCTGAAGAAAACGTGATTGTTAAAGTATGGAAATGGATTATAGGAAGAATTTGGCTTCGGCTGGGCTCCTGTTTCAAAATCAGACATATTCGAACAGAAGGGAATGCATCAGGGAGAATTCCTCACCTCCTTTAACTCAGTGGATCTCTTCTAACAAATGTTGCTGATGCCCTGCCCTTCCATAGCTATGTCACCCTGGGAAGGGATTTCAGTTTATCTCAGCCACTGAAACTGACCTGTGTAGAAAAGCAAATGCATTAACCTGAGACAAAGATATAAAAGATAATCTCTTCTTTCTATCTCTCCAACTTAAAATTAGACCATATTTTCTTTCCTGGAAATTATAGGAGACTAGAATACAAAATTTCCAAAATATGATTGTGAGAGACCAGAAAATGAAACCCTAGATATGCCTCGTAGGATTATATTGAGCTCATATTTTTGAGAAACGGTAGAAACTTTGAATAAGTTACTGGTTTGCAAGGAAAATTTACCTTTACAAACTAAATCTCCATCTGTAAGACTATCTCCTTCTCTATACAAAGAACAGAAGGATGAGTTATAAATCACTAGAATTCCCATAAGTTGAGAAAGCAGCAACTTAAGTACACATAACAAAGTTTACTAGTATGTACTATGCTTTTCCTGGTCACCTTTTTTTCAATGGATTCTCCCTCACCCTTCTTTGTTTTGAGTTGAAGATACTATTTAAGTCTGAATTCTAAGCCACATTTTTGGGCTACTGATTCTCTGGGCATACCCCATGTACATTAGATACATGTGTTAATAAACTTCTGTTTACTTTTCTCTTATTTATCTGTCTTTGGTTACAAAGACCCCAGTTGAGAATCTGGGAGGAAGTAAAGATGTTTTTCCTCTTCTATAAACTTCAAATCACCTAAAACCAAAAGCAACAAAAATATCTTAATCAGCTATTATAAAAACGAATTTTCTAAACTGAAGTACTTACCCAAACATCAAAACTGAAATTCCCATATAAAAGTCTATGAATATTTAACAGAAGCTCTCAGCTCTTATGCATTCACGTATATTTCCACATATAATTTAGCCAGCCAGGTTCTGGGGCACTGAAGAGAAAAAGACCTAATTAGCAGTCATCTAAATTGGAAAAAAAATATAAAGGAAAATTTAAATAATTCTAGGATTTTGTTGCCTTTGAGGAACAAATTGAAATAGAGTTTTTAAAATAGAAAAATAAGCTATAAATATGGTACTCTGAAATATGTCCTTGTGGTTTAATTTAGAGAGCACTGCAGGAAGGCAAAGCACATTTACCTTCCATATAAGTGTTGTATTTTATACAGTGTTAGCTTTTCTCATTTTGGGCAGTTTTTTGGTAACCCTATGAACTTTTGTAAATGTAATGTTTACCATAGAAATGTTGGGAAAATACTAGACTTACACTTATACACAAGGATACAAAAGAAATATAATCAATAAAATCTTCCTGATGGCCAACCCATCAAAGATGCTGAGATCTATTCACTGAATTATATGAATGCAAAAACCAGTGTTCCTTCTTTCTGACTTATTTTGTATTTGTGTTTCCCTCCACAGTCCTTCTATTGACTAGCTTTTAGATTTTTCACAATGCTGAGAAATACTTTGGTGATTGTACCTCCGCTTATTTATCTCCCTCTTAAGTTTTTGTCCTCCCCTGGAACTATGTTGAAGCTCAGAAAACAATACCCCAGCATATGGCTCATTGGCATGCTGAGTACTTTGAACTAAAAAGGAGCAGTTTCAGAGCCAATTTTTCTGAACTTCTCCTGCTCTCTTTCTTCTTATCTTTCATTCGTCCTCAGAACAAGTCACAGAAATTGGAATGCCCTCTCCAAGATGGGTCATTGTTATGGTTTGGATCTGAAATGTTCTCCAGAATTCATGTATTAAAATCATGGACTCCAATGAAGCAAGGTTTATCGTGTGGCTTTTAAGCAATGATTGGATTCTGAGAGCTGCTGCCTCATCAGTAGATTAATTCATTTGTTTGATTAATAATTTGAATGGACTACTAGGTGGTAACTATAGGCAGATGAGGTATGACTGGAAGAAGTAGGTCATTGGTGGTGCCCTTAAGGATTTTGTCTAGTCCCTGGCTCCTCTCTCTCTCTCTCTCTTTTTCCTGGCTGCCATGACCTGAGCAACTTTGCTCCACTACGACCTTCCACCATAATGTTCTGATTTGGAGCCGGCTAACCATGGAATGAACCTCTGAAACCATGAGGCAAAATAAACATTTGTTCCTCTTAGTTGTTCTTGTCAGGTATTTTTGGCCATAACAATAAAAAATGGCTAACACAGTTATAGAAACTGGAACCACTGGCCAGGTACGATGGTGCAGGCCTGTAATTCCAGCAACTAGGGAGGCTAAGGCAGGAGGATCACAAGTTCAAGGCCATCCTGGGCAACTTAACAAGATAGAGCCTTAATGTAAAAAATGAAGAAGACTAGGGACATCACTCAGTGGTAAAGCACCCCTGGGTTAAGTCCTTAGTACTCAGTACCAAAAAAAGAAAAAGAAAGAATTTATAAAAGGAAAGTAGAAATTCCTTTTTCCCAAAGCCAGTAACAGAATTAGAATTATTACTCTAAATTTCCCCACCTGTCCATCTAGGAGCTGGTCATAAAGAAATTCTCTTATCTTACCTTATCCAAAGGGCTATTCCCAATACTGAAGAAAAAATGCTCAACAGAGAGGCCAAAAAAATCTGAACAGACAGACCTTGTTTGATATCTTAGTTCATTTTCTGTTTCTACAACAAAATGCAGAGGCTGAGTACTTTATTTAAAAAAGGGAATGAATTTAACTCTTAGTTCTGTGGTCCAAGACCATCCAGTTGGCTTCAGGTGAGAACCATAAACTTGGTTATACCATGACTAAGAACACAAAGGGAAGCAAAAGAATACATAAGGAGCATGTATGTCATAAAGCCCCAGGAGAGATGCCAGGCTGGTTTTATAATGTCCCAGTCTCTCAGTAACCAATCTGGAGAGAGTATGAGCTCATTCCCAAAGAAAAGCATTAATAGATTCATGAGGGCAGATCCCTCATGACCCAAATGCCTCTAAAAGCCCTGCCACCTCTCAAAATTATTGTTTTGAGGAATTAAGCCTCAACATGATTTTTGTTGGATAAGAGCCATAATCTAACTATTATAGTGGGTTTTCCCACCTCAGTCTAGTACCAGTAGATCATGCCCTTTTTGTATGATCACATGCTATACCAATGTCCACTTTTTATCAAACCTAAACATAAAAATATATATAATTTTCCCTGTATATTTGGATCTACATTCTAAAATGTCATGTAACACAGGTTAAATAAATGTTATGCTTTTTTTTTTAGTCTGTCTATTGTTAAAGGGTTTTGACCATTTTGACCATGACTCTTATGAGGGATAAATATGAATTTTCCAAATTTAAAATATCGTATGAAGGTTATTATTGTTTTTATTGTCCAGACATTCATAAACATCAAATGACAAAAGATTCTGTTACTGAAATTATTTAATGTTTAATTATTTAATTGAGATTTTTATTAGGATTATTTTTTGGTAGGGAATGAAACTTTCATAAACCATCCCAAATTTTATATTTAAAGGGCATAGAATAATCTCATGCACAAATGTAAACAGGAAAATAAATGTAGCTGGAGCACATAAACAATGAAACAAGAAAAAATAGAGCATAGAAGTAGTTGAGCAAGAAAAACAACTTTCATTGTGATTTTTGCTGAATACTTTCTCTTCCTCCCCGCCTCCCAAAATCATGGAAAGATTTTGCTTAAACAAACTTTTTTATTTCTATTATTTTATTGTAATGTGTGTCTTCAACACAAGAGGAAACTATCTATAAAAATAAACAAGAACCATCTGTCAATATTGGAGACCAAAATGCTAACAGAGAAGGAAAGGAGGTCTCATAAGCACTGAGATGACAGGACTATTGTCCAACTATTAGTGTTTCATGGCAAAACTAGACCCAAAGGAGATGATTAAAGCAGTGGGTAGGCCAATTCAAGAGGGATGGATGGCCTACTTGGAAATTCTTCGATCCACCTCTACCTGCCTTCTCATGGGTCACACCCTTCACACAGCAGGTAGAGCAGACTCCATCTCTTTACAACCCAAGGAGTAAGCTCATGTCTTTCATTTTCTTTTCTTCTTCCACTTACTCTGTTTATTTCAGGTTTAAGGGGAAATGATTAAAAACACAAAAAAAGAATAAACATAAATATTACAACCTTGATTCTTCAGTTTTCAACTGCTTTAGCTTTTAGATTAAGCTTTTAGCTATACTGAGCAATGATCTAAATATGTACTGGATACGATGGCATAAAAAAAATCAGGAATGCAGGTTTCTCCCTTCTCTCTTAGGATTCTTTGGAATTCCATTGCTATTCCTCTGCTATTCCTGCTTCCTTTTGAAGTATATTCATAACTTCTATGTCTCCCTATAACTTTTCTCTAATTTTGATACCAATTGGTAGCAGTTTCACCATCTGTGATTCTAACATCATAAGAACTTTCTGTGTGAACATGTATCACCATGTGATAAGAGTCTATTAAGGGGTTTGGGCATGTAGTTCAGTGCTAGGTTATTTGTTTTGCATGTGTGAGGCCCTGGATTGAATCCCAGGCACTGAAAAAAAGGGGGGGGGGGTATCAGTTCACTGTCTTAAGGTCAAAGGCAAGTGATATCTATTTCCACATATTTTTTCAATAACTATGATCTAAGTGTGTCTTTGGGTGGTAGAATTAGCAATAAAAGCAGTTTGTAGGTTTTTGCCCTATGATCTGAGATTATGAGTGAATGCAAATTCTCTGAGAAATATTTGGTCAGAAAAATAACTCTTACCTTTTTACCTTAAGGATCATCTATTCTAAATTCCCATATTACTCCCACATATTTGCCAAATGGTCATCAAGCCTTTAGGTGGACATCCCTGTGATAAAAATTTCATTGTCATTGAAGTAGCCTATTTCATGTGAGACTATTGCAAATTACACAAAACTTTAGTTATATTGAAATCTACTTATTTGTAAATTTGGTCTATATATCTAACTTATGCCTCTGAGACAATAAAATCTCACTATATATAAAAATGGAAGGATTTCACATTTTGAGATAGTTATATTTCCCCTAAGCCTTTCTTGACTAAGCTGAATATTCTAATCATCATTCTTTGGACAAAAATAAAAATACAAGTTAATCCACAATTTATATACAAAAGAAATAGGGGGAAAAAAACTATGTTCATAATTACAGAAAGTTGGAATGTCAAGATCTTGGTACATTTGATGGAAGAGGACCTGAAAGCAAATCCTGAAAGTATCAAAATGTAACCTTTTAATTCTTTGCTCTATTTCAAATTTGAGGAAATAGAATGGTTAGGAACTTATTCAAGGTCAGATGAACTATAAAAAAATAAAGTAGAAACTAAGGATACAATGTTTTAAGATTCTTAATCTCCCCCAACAATGCTTTCATAATCTGTATTACTCTTTTCTCAACTCTCCTCTCTAGGACCACCTTTCCTTCTTCTTTCCTCACCTAGTCTCTAAAATCCAGCCGTAACATATTTCTTCAGTATCTTGTAATGAGCTACATTCTTCCTTGTTGCTGAACTATTGCACATGATGTTACCTTTGTGTGGAATATTCCTCTTCCAAATCTTTAATAACCTCTACTCATAACCCAAGTTTTCATATCATTTTCTTAGGGGGATGGGGATGTCTTAATTAATGAAGAAGTCTTCATTAAGTGCAAGAAACCAAGTAATGTGTGTCCATCGTATGTCTATTATACGTCCATTTATAACTTTGCCCCTTAAACCAAAGTGTATATACAGTTAGTCCACATGACAAGATAAATGTGGCAGCCACAATATAAAAAGTGGCATTAGTTACACCAATTACAGCTTTAGTATAGTTGGGAAGTATACAGTTGTGAGAAGCAATTGTTGTACTTCATTGTACCAATATTCCTTAATATTCAGCTTTATTTCTTTTGATGACATTTGGATATATTCACACTAGTCCTTCTTGTAGTAACACTTCTAGAGCAGTGAACAAATGGTATATAGTTCCCACTTTCATTAGGACTGTCTCTATGATGGCCCTGAGCTATTGTTTTTTTCCAACTGACTTGTAAACATAACTAAGAAGTGTTTTGTTTTGTTTTTCCCTCAAAGATTCCCTTGTCTCATTGTCCACTAGTCAAAGCCTAATCATACAGGAGGCACCTGTTTTTACACATCTGACAAAGGCTATGTAAGTTCATGAGCTATTTTAATTCTGATTTCTAAGCATTCTACTCCAGGGAGAGAGGAAACAAATGTAAGAGTTTTCCTCCAGGCATTTTTCCCAAAGGGATTAACTGCCAGGTTTTCTTCAAATTAAACATGATCTGATGTCTGTAGTGCCTCAGTGCATCCATTTCCTGGAAACCACTAGAACCTCTACTTAAAGACAGCCATTCTTAGAAAGTGTTCTGACACATTAGGAAGAGGAACAGATGACAAAATTATATGACTAAGATTTTTGTTGTTGTTGTTGCGTTGGAATTTTAAATTACATCACCATCTTTTATTTATTTTTATTTTTTCCCCCAAAGAACTTGCAGACAAAGAATCACTGAAGACCCTACATAGAGCAAACAGCACTGCCAGGCCAACTATAAGAAGTAAATTTGCATATCTGGGGAAAAGTGTGTATATGGATCATAGGTAAGTCCATTTTAGTAACTGATCCTTTGATCACTGAATCCATCTTCCTAGCCAGTAAATGCTAGAACTCAACAGTTTTCTTGGAGAACCATGACAGCTACCCCTCTGGCCCAATTTCTGTTGCTCTTTCTCAAGGTTGTCTTGCCTCTACTTTAGCAGAGCACAGGCCACTGATTCTCTGACAGTGGTGCCAAAGTTGTGGAACTGTCTGATCTTTCACCATGACCTAGCACATCACTTTTCTCTTCTACTGCTACCCTTGCCTTTTTAAAAACTTTTTGTCCCCCCATCAGGCTTCCCATGTTACTCACTCCTCCTGGACTTCCCACATAGTACTTCCCACACAGCAATGCCGAATTGCTCTTAGTACTTGCAATATTTGGGAGCATCACTTTTTTTCCATTATCATCCCCTAAAGTGCCACAAACACCCATTTTGGGAAATGTGATACTCACATCCCTCATCTTTCTCACTCCTTCCTTGATTACCAGCATCATCTTTGCTGAGTCACTTTGTCAGTTTTATTGCTCAATTTTTT
Source organism: Geosciurus inauris (assembly GCA_004024805.1). Classification (NCBI taxonomy): domain Eukaryota; kingdom Metazoa; phylum Chordata; class Mammalia; order Rodentia; family Sciuridae; genus Geosciurus; species Geosciurus inauris. The sequence goes on along the minus strand of PVHX01001106.1, from coordinate 204,331 downwards.
TCTTTCCCAGAGTATTTGAGTGAGTGCTATCTGCGTGAGGAAGGGGTCAAAGGCAGCTTCAAAGTTCTACTGCTAACCTCTGTCTCACTCTCAGAGACCTGTTGCCAAGCCTGAACCATTAGGCTTTCCTCTTTTGTAATTTCAGAATTTTCCTTTATTTTATTTTATTTTTTTCCTACTTTTCAAGGAATATGTGGCTTCTATGAGTCTCTCTTATCTTCCAAGTCTGTTCAAATCATGTCCCTGCAGAGTGACAGACTTAACTCTTGAGCATCATGAAAGTCAGTGAATATGAATTTTTCACATGGAATTTTAAAAAATACACTCACATATATACAACACCTTAGATTTCACTTTTCTAAATGCCTAACATGGGACATCTATCCTATCCTTGTAATTTAGAAATTCATGTAATGAGACACTAAGGAAGAAGTCCAGTTATAGAGAAGGGTCTTATTCTTCTCCATATCCCCTTATTCTTTGCTTACCTTGGCTACTTTCATCCCAGGCCTTCTGGAGATATTCTCGTAGGTGAAGTTTCCTACAGGTGATAGTTGACCTCACCAGCACCTGCGTCCCTTGCTCTCTAGCTATTGGAAACCCCCCTGCATCATGCATTTTATACAGACCACTGAGTTAAGTGATTAAGGCTCACTGGGAGTGAGACACCTCTAGTTCTGGGGAAAACATAGAGTTGACTCAAATTTTTGTGGCTGGAAAGATTGCCACACCAGCATCTGAATTTTCTTTTCTTTTCTTCTTTCTTTCTTTCTTTCTTTCTTTCTTTCTTTCTTTCTTTCTTTCTTTCTTTCTTTCTTTCTTTCTTTCTTTCTTTCTTTCTTTCTTTCTTTTTCTTAATTTCTTTCTTTCTTTCTTTCTTTTTTTACTGCATTCCAAAGACCAAACACTGGAAATTGTGGTGGCTTTTATCAAATGGAAGGAAAGAAAAGTAAAAGTAGTAAAAGTAACATTCTGAAGGTCCTACAAGCTCATCTCATCTGTGTTGGTACATGACTGTTATAAAAATTAAATTTTTTATAATAAGTTCTCAAATCAGTAAAAGTGAATGATTGTAAGTTTGTTTTATTTTCTGAAAACTCCTTAAAAGCAATTAAGAAGCCCACAAGATCTGGAAATTTGATGGAAATAAAGGTTTGGAATTTATATTTTAGGAGTTGGGCTTAATACCCAACGAAGAAAGGCCTTACATTCTGGAAAGCAGAATAGTTCATAGCTAACTTGTTAAATTAGCCCATTACCTTATACGAGTTTTATCGTAACTTAGCTAGAAGATATATATTCCTCAATATGTGACATTTCAAACCAAGCTTTTTAATATGACTCTCCCTTCTTCCTTATCACTGGTGCAAATGATATCTTATTGTACTTTTAATTATTTGGCACAGGAATGGCTTAATTTTATTGAATATTGACTTTTTGGCAGGCCTAAATTTCCTCCAACTTTGCTGAAATGATCAAAATTAATGTGGGGAACCCTGAGATTGTCTGATAGAACACACATGAATTATAACTGTGAACATTGCAATAATCAATATGGAATCTACTGTTCTCATTTAATATTATTTAGTTAATAATTCAGAAGAATATCACACAAAACAACAAAAAGTATCAATTCTTCAAGTATAAAGAATGTGACTACAGTGTTAATATTATGTCACATGCATGTTTTAAGAGCAAGACAGAGTGGTGGAAAGACCCCATTTTCAGGAATCCAGAGTCCAGGAATTGGATCATCTCTTCACCAGAGTACTCAGTGATACTCAGCTACTCATTTAAGCATTTCATATCTCAGTTTCCTTTAATGAAAAATAAAAAGATTTCATATATTGATCTCTCAGGATTCTCCAATCTTTTTAATAATGTGATTCTCTGGTTTTTAATATTCTCAAAGGGATTTCCATTAATTTTTTTGAATGACAAATGAGCTCACAATCTTCAAAAAGCTGTTTAGGATGGCCTTTTGATTCCAATTTTATAAATAATACAATTCCAACACAAGGAACAGTACAGACTCATCTAAGTCACACAGCCAGTTTAACACTACAACTGCATGTAGGATTGGTATTTCTGGATTTTCTTGATGTTATTGTGCAAATATACAGGGATGTCTGGACATTGGGATACTTTTGGCATATCTCAGTCATTGTTTTTCATCTGAAAAATCAAGATCATATCACTGGATATTTTTCCATGTTAACATTAGATTAAAATTATTGATACATGGGAAAGCATTATGAAAGCTGTAAAATAGTATTATATATATATATATTAACCTGATTACATAGTAATGCTGAAAGCACCAACATAATTTGTAACTGAGCTGTTTGATGCTGTACACTCATCATCACAACCAGCTCATTGGAAATTCTTGCTTTTTTGTGCATATGTTTTATTGAAAAAGCAAGCAATATGTAAATGTTACATATTTTGTATAAAGTTCCTTGAAGTTTTTTTGGTAAAGTCAAAACTCAACTTTCTTAATTCAATCAGCATATATTTATTAAACTTCCACTGTCTGTCAGGGGCTGCTTGTGATACTAAGAAAACAGTAGTAAATACCGAAGGTAAACTTCAGGTATCATGGAATGTATAATTTAGTAAGAGGACCAAGAATAAATAAATAGCAACCAAGAAAAATATATCAAGTTTTGATGAGTTATTTGATTAAAAAAATACTAATGAGATAGTTAGGATTTAATGAACTGAGAATGAAATTACAGAAAAGAAATCTAATGCACACAAAGGGAACCAGCATTACTTAACTGTTTTAGTCAGCTTTTTCACTGCTGTGACCAAAAGACCTGACAAGAACAACATAGAGGGGGAAAGATTGCTTGGTGCTCACAGTTTTATAAGTCTCAGTCCATAGATGGCTAACTACATTGTTCTGGGCCCAATGTAAGATAGAACATCAAGGCAAAGGGTCTGGCAGAGGAACGCATCTCAGGACAGAACAAGGAAGCAGAGAGAGAGCTCCACTACTCTCCAGGAACAAAATATAAACAAAGGTACATCCTCCAGTGATCCATTCACCTGTTCCAGCTCCACCCTACCTACCTATAATCACCACTAGTTAAACTTTTCTAGTGCATTGATGTATTGATTAGGTTAAGGCTTTCATAACCCAATTGTTTTACTTCTAAATGTTTTTGCATTGTCTCACATGTGAACTTTTGGGACACATCACAAATCTAAACCATATATCTACTATTTAAGAAAATAAAGGGTTCGTATGTTCCAAGAGAAGTTAGGTAGGATGTGAACTGAGAAGTAACTAATGGATTTAGTCACATGAGGATCATCAGTGACATGGACAAGTGTAACTCAGGGAAGTTATTAGAAAATAAAAAGCTAGTTTGGACAGATTTAAGTGAAGAGTACAAGGTGGAGAAATGGAGATTATGAATGTAGGCATTTTAGTTTTAAAAAGGTATAGACTGCATAATACTAAATATACATGAATTAGTAACCAGTTAGCTTTGGATACTGAAAGGAGACTAATGGGTTAAAATTAACCTGCAGAATGATAGCAGAAACACAGAAGGAAGTTTATAGTGTCCTTTCACTTATCAGGTATCCAATAGGCGAACTAATTAATTTCATAGGCAAATATATACAGTTTAAGATTTAACAAATAGCAAATAATTTAAAATAAAAAAATAATGAGGGATAAAATAAAATCAAAATAGTATCAAAATACTATCAAAATATTCATGTAAATAAAGGTTCTAGGTAATTACTAGAAACTTATTCTGAACTCCTCTGTAATGGCACAAGGGGGGAATTTTATATCACAAATAGTTCTCATTTTATGAGAAAAAGGAAAAGTTTTTGTTTCTCCACCTTTTCTTTGTACACCACCCAGGTAACAATTGAAAAAATAAATAAAGCTTTGTATGGGGACTTTATGCAGCACAGCGAGTTGTTGTCTTACAGAGATTTTATAAAAAATATGTGTTCTCCACGTAGTATCTCTTGGCCAATGAGAGCCAGAGAAATGTGGTTAAATTGTATCTTCATGAAGGCTACTTTGGAAGTCTTTGAACATGAAATGGGACAAGAAGAGAAGTGATTTATATCATGCATCTTTATGATGATAACTTAGCCTAATAGAGGGCTAGACATTTATTGGAGAAATTGATAGAAAACAATGATTCTGCAATTTTGTGATGGCTAGAGACCAAAAAAGTAGGAAGTATATTGAATGACAAAATCAAAATGCATAGTAATCTCTATATATGAGCTGAATATAATAAGGCAAAATTTAACAGATCTAAAGTTAATGCTTAAAAGTTTAAACCAATATATAGCTGTACAAATCTAATAATAATTCAGAGGATATAGTAGAGTGATATGTAATATTGTGATATAAAGTATTTATGAAAAGAGTTTAAATGTTACACGTGCATTGAAATTAGTACAATATGTATCCAAAATCATAAATCAATATGTTAAATTAGCACAAACCTAACATTAAAACTTTGTTATTCTTTATTTCTTTCACTTTATTCTTTATTTCTCAGGATTCAATGTGCATCTTCATATAATTCATGTCCCTAATTTTAGAAGGAAATGAACTGGGACTTGTTTAAATGATGTTGCTGAAAAGAATTGAATCCACAACCTAGGAGATTTCGTTAAAGGAATCAAAAGTTTGGCCTAGAGTAAGGAAGATTTTGGCTGTGCTATGATATAGATTAGATCACTTCAAACAGTTAACTATGGTTGACTTATTATTTTTTAACACAAGAAATCTAATGAGTAGAAATTTTTTTTTAAAAAGGCTGATTTTAGCTCCGTGCAAGTAAACTGTTCAAAGATATACAGATAGTCCTAAACTTATGATGGTTGGACTTTATGATTTTTCAGCCTCACGGTGCTGCAAATTGATAAACTGTCAGTAGTAGCTGTACTTCTGATTTGAACTTTGACCTTTTCTGGGCTAAGGCTACCTTGCAAAGATGGGCAGTAGCAGGAAGCCACAGCTCCCAGTTAACCAGGTGATCACCAAGGGAACCTCCCTGAAGTCTATAATGCAATTGCTCAGCTATGGTGTTCAGTAGATTCAGTATATTAAGCCCATTTTGTCTTACAATTTTTTCAGTTTATGATAAGCTTTTCTGGGCATAACCACATCATGAATGAAAATGCATGGATACGGCTAAATAAGTTGAGTTTAGAAAAAGGAGCTCTCTTTTTATTGGATCCTAAGTACATGGTGGAAAGGGCTCAAATGTTAAAAAGTGATTGAACAGAAAACCATTCATATGCAAACACAGCCTTGATAGTTATTTTTTAATCTTGTTTTTAATAAGAAAATTATACATGGAAGATAGCAAAATGTCTAAAATCTTCAAGTTGAATTTGATAATGTTTCTTTATTTGATAAGAAAACTTAGATGCTTCATCCTCACATGGAAAAGTGATTTAAATTTCTACCACCTATCTTTGTTATTTAATTGTAGAAAGCAGGATATGTTTATGTATACATTGAAAACCCTCAGCAATATCTATATTTTCATCTTCCTTTAAACCAAACAGCCCCGGATATAATTTCGGTTTTCCCTGACGATATATACCCATGTGAGTAAAGAAAGATTATCATTACAGCATCACATTTTGGACAGTGCACATTTTACTGCCCCTGCTTGATCACCTGGCAATACTGTTCTTTCATTTTTCTCCCAGCAAGCCTGGCTTTCTGTAGAGCATGGGCTGGGTAGTACAACAGCTGATCTCAGCTCTCAGAGGGTTCATGCTGAGCAGCTGGTTGGATTTTGCTTTAAACTTGTTTGCACAAAGCTGCTGTGTACAGCTGTTTACCCCATCAAGTTTATCTCCCAAACACAGCACAATATAATTTATTTTTATAGGGAATTCTTCATAATAAGGGATCACAAATGGCTTCTCAGGGAGAGTCAATCATAGAATAAAGAGGAACAGAAGGACTGAAGGGGAGTTGTAAAGTGAGAAAGTGACACATGAGAGGTGAATGTTCCAGGGAAAGTAAGAATTCCAGCAGGCTGGGAAGAAAGACTGTGGGGGAAAAACTGGGAAAGGTGATGGATGGATGGTGGTGAGAGAATGTTGAGGTGCCAGGAACTGAGGCACCAGAGGAGAGAAATAAAGAGCACCTGTGAAACAGTCTCTGCTCTGTATTTTCACTGGTTTACCTTAAGCCCACATTGACAATCTCCAAGTGGAGAGCGGAGACAAATGTCTAGACAATTGACATTTTGTTTAGCAAATGCATTTTGATCATGTGAATTTGGAAAACACTGACCTCAGGATCACCCAGAATGCCTGTTAAATATATATATAGATAAATGTTGGGTCTCATCCCAAGAATAGTAACTGGAATTGGATTAATCACACTGTGATTCCTAAGAGCAGTCCAATTTAAGAAACAAAGACTGAGGAACACATTTGGTGGCAAGCAATCAGAGAGCTACCTGACAAGAGCTCATTCCTAAAAACACTTATTTTCCTCACACAGGGAATCTGGTAGTAGTTGGCCATAAATCGTAGCTTAGAAATGTCATCAGGAATCCCAGCTCAGGCAATGTGTATGATCCACCATCCCTGCTTATGGATATTTGTCTCATATACTATACACTGACTCATAGGCTATAGCAAAATGGCCATCCTAATTCAGAAACAGAGTCCTCACTAAAGGCAGGAGAGAAGAGAGAAAAGGACCCTGTTCACTTTCATCAGGGAAGTTAAAATTTCCTGTTTAAGTAAATAAAATAGAGACCAGTCCTGTGGATTCCCTGAGTAGACAATATTGTTTATCCCTCAGAAAAAATGACCTTAATCTTCCTTGGTGTGCATAAGTGAAACCCAGCTTGGGGCATTTCTTACAAATGGTTATATTAAAGGAAAATGAAACTTTAGGCTAACTAATCAGAACCACTTATCATTATATAACTAGGGACTCTCCAGAAGGATAGTCCAAATATGCAGCTGTATAACTGTAACTAGGTATTTTCTTCACTTTACTTCTACGTTCATCCTATGTCAAGGAGCTACTACTAAATTAAGAGGAGACCAGGAAGGCAAATGTTAAGAACTTTTTAGTAAAAAAAAAAAGCAAAAAAGGAACTGGGAATAGTGTTGAATCTGGCAAAATTATAGTGTCTGCTACATTGATTTAGGTTTTTTAGAATTTTATAGATTTTAAGTTATCTAGAATTTTATCGATGAACTACTCTAACCTTTCTAGGTAATATGATTTGTATGCAATATGGAAAATTTGAAAATTGTACTGTATTGGCTCCTACTTCAGTGAATCGTCCTCTAAACTACTTTAGTACCATACCTATTCTATATAGGTTTTCAATATTGTCTTTAAGAGGTCTGAATTTTCTTGATTTTTACTCTGGTTACCAGTTTATGAACACATTATAGCTGTTCTAATACAGATTCCTGAATTCCTTGCCAGATATACTAAGTAACAAGCTTGGGAATAAGAGCTGGATATTTTAAAGAAATTATTGTGTTTTATCAAAACTTTAGATGAGCTGGTACTGTGAGATTTTTGCCCAGAGAAAGCAAAACCAATCAACTTCTACTTTGCTTCTCTATTGACAACAGAGATTATAAACTTTGCACTTAAAAGGATAGGATGGACTTGATTAAGGGAAAGCTCTAAACCTCAGAAATATTTGAACGAAGTAATGAAATACCGTTTTAAATTATTTCAAATTTCCAAGAGTAGATAGATAACAATGTAGAGAAGCAAAAGAATCTCTAAATTGTTAACAAAATTGAGATTAGAAATGTTGGACTAAAAACTGAACTGACAAGTTGACTGAAAACAGAAATAGGAACACACTGATAATTCTTAATATAATTTAAAAAGAAAGAAAGAATTTTATAACATAGTGAAGAAAGACTTCAGAAGAAAGTGAGGGTTATGAGGAACCACTGGGGTTCTCTATGAAGATATTAAGGTAGTGCCCCCTATTTGTGGGGTATAGTCCAAAAAGCCCAGCAGAATCCTGAACCCATGGATAAATAGCACTACATTCTGTAGTTTAGCCTTTCTTTTGATAACTATGTACTTATCATTGCATTGTGTCCATAAATTTTTCAGTTTGAAGTGTAACAGCAAAACTAGCAAAAGTTCGTTTTTCTTCTTCACAATTTCACAGTCAATTCATTCTACTGTAGATGCTAGCAACCTCAGCATATGATCATTTTTCTTTCTTTAGGATTGTGAACTTTCACCTTTTCACTTAAAGGAAGTGTAATATGGCTCTCTTTATCATACTTGAATTGCAAGCATCACCAGTCTTGTGCTTTGGACCATTAAAAAGTTAAATTACATTTGTTTGAACACAAGCACTGCTGTACCACAAATATAATGCAATAGATAATCTGATAATCTAGATGGCTACTAAGTATCTAATGGGCAGGGTAAAAATACAGCACGCATGAGCAAAATGAAGGCATGATTCACGTTCAGGCCTGGACTAAGCAGGATAGTTCAAGATATCTTCAAGCTACTTAGAATGGCAAGCAATTTTAAAACAATATTTTAAAAATATCTGCAATTTTTATTCAATATTTTTGGAACTTGGCTAACTATGGGTAACTGAGATGGCAGAAGGTAAGCCTCTAATTAGGAAGGACTACTGTATATACTTCAATAAGGCATTTGTGACAGTTTTTATGCTGTGCTAAGAGAAGACTGAATTAAAGAAAGCCATGGAAGAGCATGGTAATGCAAAGCAGATTCATAAAAGTTTTATTTATTTTTTGTTTTAAGGTGACCAAAAATCAAATGTTTATATTCTAAGTGATTCTATTTTTTAAAAAAAAATGCCATCCTGTTTCCTGTCTATAAATAAACATACATTTATTTTTAAATTTTATAATTTATAGTTTATCATGCCTAAATTGTTTAATTAAACTAGACATTTTAAAGAGAGGCTTATGGACATCTTTTGTCTTCTAATATATCTTATATTTGAGTTCCAAAATATTTAGAATATTCATGAATCCTGGGCAGCAAGAAGTGCAGATATGCTAGGAGCCATGTGGTTCCTGTTCAGAGGGTTGATCTTTGAAAACATTCATGACACTGTATTTGAGAATCTCTTATTAGCAATATGCATTTTTATGAATTATAACTCTCTATGCTGACTGGATTTTTGTCTTAAAATGTAAAATAAAAATCTGAAATGTACAGATGCATTTCCACAGCTAAGAAAAAATGCTAATGTTAAATAACCTATGTGATATTAGTTTTATTAAAAATTTATCATAAGTTTGCTTTATTTATATTCTTATCTCTTTACTATGAGCATATGTGGATTATGTAGGTATGTGTAGAAGAGCAAATGAGGTTGAAAGAGAGGCATGGATAATATTTGCTTTCTTCACTTACTATCAACTGGGTCTCTCTTTAAAACAATTATATAGCTATTACATTAACAAGGTGAGAAACATTAAAATTTTCTTGTGTATGTCTCTTATAAATTGGAGACAGTAGTTTTAATATTTCTGATTTTGTTGCATGAAAACTCAGGGAGGATTAGATGGTCAAGTGTGTTGAATTTAGCTGATCCTGAAATCCATTAATAAAGTATGCATGCATACTTAAAACTGGAATTGGTGTTATGGTTTTGATATTAGGCTTCCCCCAAAAGCTTCTGTGTGAGTAATGCAATGATTTTAGAGGTGAAAAGAATGGGTTATGAGGATTTTAACCTAGGTAATAGCTTAATCCCCTGATAGGGATTAACAGGATGGTAATTGAATGCAGGTAGGGTATGGCTTAAGGAGGTGATCATTAACCCACTCTTCCACCACGAAGTTCTACCTCATCTTAAGCCTTGAGGAATAGAGCCAGTTGTCTATGGGCTGAGATTTCTGAAACTGTAAGCCCCCAAGTTTTCCACTAAAATTGTTCTTGTCAGGTCTTTTGTTCACAACTGTGGAAAAGCTGACTAAAGCAGTTGGTATATGCTGGAAAAAATTAAAGAAAATAAAACATTATGAACTTGCAATCCAACACTAATGCTTTTTTTTTGTATTCTATTCTTTTTGCAGTGAATATGAAATTAATGAGTTTGCATCATGCATGCCATTTGTCATTTTCCTTTTTCCTCTCCTCTTTTCTCCTTTCCTTCTTTCAATCATTCATTTCCTTTCTTCCTTCTTCCTTCCTTCCTTCCTTCCTTCCTTTCTTTCTTTCTTCCTTTTTCTTTATCCTCTTCTTCTTCCTTGTTCTTTTTATCAAAATAATTTCAGGAGGAAAAGCCTTTCTGGGAGCTCAAGGACTAGATACAGAAGTGCTGAATAGAATTGAGAGAATTAATTCCATCTTCTCCCTTTTTTGGCAAGTGCTCATGTTGATGCTGAGTCAAGACTAATAAGTCCAATGTCATAAATATTACCATGAACAGATGGTATCAATTATTAAAATAAGTTCTATTGGAATGCAACATGAACTGAAATATAAAGTAAGTGGGAAAGCAAGAATTCAATTTATAGATCACCAGCAGCAGGGTTCTTTCTAGGTGGAGAGCATCTTTGGTAGAGGCTTTCCCTGTAGGGAGTTCAGAGTGAGGGTTAACTGCACTAATGCAGTCTAAGCCTGCTCCTTCTCCATGACATCACCTCACTTTTCTTAAGTTCTGCACCTTTGGATAGATAAATTGCATGTTCATTGCAGGCATGAACTTTTTTCGCATTTCTGCAACCTGTGTGCAATATTGCATAGTGTATCATGAACCTGGTTTCATGAACATACTTATATGTTTACCTTCTTGTACAGATGTGTATTATTGATAGCCATTTTTTCTATATTACAAATAATTTCATATGAAAAACTTCCTGTGCATATATTTATGTAGCTACAGGAAAAATTCCTATAGTAGAGTTTCTTATATATTCACAACTCATTTTAAATTTAACAATGAAGTGTATTCATTTTAAATTTTGATATAGACCTTGTATTTGATTTGTACATCATTTGAAACAACATGGATTACAGAATCTTTAAGACTGTCTTCTGGTGTTTCACTAAGTGGTATAGTTAACAAATTCTCATTAAATGAAAATTGTATGAACAAACTGAAATCTGTATCACTATTAACTATTCATCATTAAAGTCCAGCATTTATTTTAAGTGCATGTGTGACACGTCTCTAAGCCCAATTAATCTGCTGGCATCTTTGGTTAATGTTAATTTTAGCTAAAATGTGAAATTTCCCCATTATAGCACATAGCCAGACAAATAGAGAAACATGTTTAGCACCATGCAAATTAACACAAGGTCATAGGCAAGACCCACAAAATAATTAAACCAGGTTAAGGGAACCATGCTTTGGGAGACTAAGAATTTTAATTAAAACCGTTATTGAGTTCAAATGAGGGGGTTCTGTCTGTAATTAGTGAGTAATATCTTTCTGCATTAATCAACGTCACCAAAAACTGCCTAAATTAACACTTTGCTTTTCTTATATTGCTTCAGGTTTGTGGGGTTAGTGAGGAGTAAGTTATATAAAAAAGTAATTAAGATTAGAAGGATACTTTTAAAAATCTTGCTTTTCTACCTGATTTAATCTTGGGCACCATACTTGACAGCAATGAATTAACACATATTTATTGAATACTTACTACAGGAGAGTCATGGTTATAACAACAAAGAAAGTCCAGCTGTGGAGCACAAAGGACATAGGATGCATTAGGCAACAAATTAGGCATCTTACACCCATTTTTTTTCTTTTTTCTTACAGTACTATTTTTATATTTGAAAATACTTTTTTTCCCCCACAGCAAATGAGTGATTTTATACAAGCTCGTAGTTATAAATCATAATGAAGACAATAAAAGTGAGATGGGAGAACATAGATTGGGTTTACAATACTAACAACTTCTTCTAATGAAACTGTGCTTTGTCCCACCTAGTTGCTGGCACAAGTGGAAATCCACAATCTGCCTACCTCTCATCTCAAGTTCAAGAGCAGAGCACACTCTCTGAGCTCTGAGTGCAGGAGATTAGTTTGCAACTGAGCATACTCAGATGTGTCTCATTTTCACCAAAAAAAGTGACTCATTGCTGAAGGGACATTGAATCATAGGTGGGGAGAGAACAAGTAAGTTACTTTCACAGACACCCCATGAACATTCGATGCTAAGGAAGTAGAATATGTCTCTAACACATTTTGGACCCAAACTCAGTGAACTCCAAAGTCAGTAGTTTTTCCTTGCACTCTTACCCTATAGGACCATTAATTAGGTTCACCAATGGGATTGAAGAAATTTGCGGACAGATCTTATGCCGGATCTTTCTGATACATAAATGTTCTTTGACCATTATCTCTGTTTCCAGCCTGGTGCCCAATTTTCCAATTAGTCTATCAGATGATGAAGTGTTCAGAAAAAGGCAGAGAGCCCCAGAGGACCACAGGACCTGGAGTTGTCAGTGACTATTGAAGGCCTTTCTCCTGGAAGAAACACACCTCTTCACTATACATGTTGACACAAGTCACAGGAACTGAAAAGCATATACTGACTCACTCCTTTTTACTCCCTTCCTCCTTTCCACCATTCTCCCTCCCATTCTTCTTTCCAACACATCTTTACTAAATGTCTCCTATGGCTTGGGCATGGTGGCTCACACCTTAATCCCAGTGGCTCTGAAGGCTGAGACAAGTTCAAAGCCAGTCTTTGCAACCACAAGGTGCTAAGCCACTCAGTGAGACCTGTCTCTAAATAAAATACAGAGTAGAGCTGAGGATGTGGCTCAGTGGTTGAGTGCCCCTAAATTCAATCTCTGGTACCAAAAACAAAACAAAACAAAGCAAGCAAACAAAGGTCTCCTGTGTGTTGGGTACTGAGTGCACAGGTCAACACCTTTCTAAGGACCACAGCTTTACAAAAGCCTTCATTATTTCTCATGGGTCTTTGCATTTCTCCTCTTTCTCACCTTCACAACAATCTCATCTTTGTTATTTCATGAAAATACAGATTTCTTTCAACAGCTGAAGATTTGTTTGAAACCCTATTAACATGAGGTATGAAGGGATTAACATCAGCCCATTTCCCTCTGTGGAACATCTATAGTAAATCTTCATATGAGTAAAATGAAACTACAACCTAAGAAATATTTGAGGGAATTTTGTGCTGGTTTGCTTTGGTTTTGTCAATCATGTGGTTATATATCATTTATGAAGACCATTTTGGGGGACAGATTTTGGACACGTATGTATATTAGAAAACTTGTAAATTGAGGCATATTATTCCTCACTGGCACTATCTTCCTGCTTCATTAGGCTATATTTCTTCCTCTTTGCCCAGGAAAACAGTTCCTATCTCCAAAGACAAGTTTGAAATTCTATTAAACATAAATTGCTTAGTTATTGCAGAATCCAAAATGCACACGCATGTGCGTGCACACACGCATTTGGGGGAAAGTGGTAAAAAAGCATAACACATTTTTAAAAAAGGACTGAAATTTAAGAAGAAAACAATCTGAGAAAAAGAAGTGGCAGAGAACAAGGGGATGCTGATGCACAGTCAGCTTTTGAATTGGGAAGTCTGAAAGAGCAAATAGCTTTTGAAGCAAATATACACGACACTACTATAGATTTTCGGATAATTAGGCATAAGAAATAGTAAGTGATATATTCACCTACTGCATTTATGTTCTTTTAAGGTACCTAGCCATTTTTTATTTTCAGTAGATGATTAGGCATTGAAGTCAGCTAAGGGTAAAACTGAGAACAGTGCAGAGAATCTTCTAAAATAGTTTTTGGCCAAGTACAGGTCAATTAATTTGACTACTGCAATTGGCTCCCTAAGTTGTACAGCCTGAGTTTCAAATACTAGACACTGTTATTTTAAAGGGCTTGGTCCTTTATTTTCACTCAAAAAAAAAAAAAAACACAATAGTAAAAGACACAGAAGGAAGCTGGGTGTGGTGGCACACTGCTGTAATCCCAGTGACTCAGAAGGCTGAGAAAGGAGGATCATAAGTTTGAGGCCAGCCTCAGCAATTTAGTGAGTCCCTAAGCAATTTAAAGAGACCTTGTCTCAAAATAAAAAATAAAAATGGGTGGAGATATATCTCAGTCCTAAAGTACCCCTGGATTCAATCCTCGATACCAAAAAAAATAAAAAAATAAAAATAAAAATAAAAGCACAGAATGGCTCAGGTACTGGTTTTACTGTCTTTTAGATTAAATGATAGCAGAGAACACGAAGCCAGGCTTGGTTTATAGTGTAGGGACCTCTACTCCATGCCACTTTTTTTTATACATGCAAGGTCACAAGATATAACCCCACCCCTTTTGTGAAATGGTCACTGGGTATTTGTCCACTGTACCTTCAGAATTTTTCTTTACCCAAAATGTCCCTATATTAGGTAACTTTCTGAAGAAACACTCCATATATATTACAAAATAAAAACAACAAATCAGTCATACTCTTATGTAATATCTATAATTGCTAACTGGACAGATCTCTTCTTGAAGCAGCTTCTATACATTTGAAGACATTAGATTCTATCTAATAGACAAAAAAAAAAAAAAGAACCAAAAAGAAAATCTAAGCCTCTGGCAACTTCCCTATTAAACTAACTCATTTATTAAAAAATATCCATTGAATGTCTTCAGTTTACTGGAATCATGGTGGAAGGTGAGAAAACAATAAGAACAACACAAGTCAGATGTTGTCCCTACTCTCCTGGAGCATGAATACCAGTGAGACTAGACATTCAGAAAACAAACACACAGAATGATCAAATGTCTTAGAAACAAAGAAGAAAATTACTAGGGTGGTGCACAGGGAGTAACTAGGACATCTAAGTGTAATTGTGGGGTAAAGTAAAGCCTATTTAAGTAAATGTGACTTGAGCTGGGTCTCTAAAGGCAGAGTAGTAGACAAACAGGTAGTAGACAAATAGGAAGAAAGTGGTCTGAGTGAAGAAAGATCATTTATAAGATTCTGGAGCCTTTCAGCATAGTAAGGAAATTACAAGAGAACCTTCATGGCTGGAGCTCTTGAGAGTAGAAGTATACTATACTTCATCATTTCTTTTAACCCTTACATGTAATGAATGTAAGCAATTTTGTCCTGGGATTCACAGTGAAAGATCTTTAGAGCCAGGGTCACCTAAGAAAGAGGACTCTGTGGAAAGTAAGGAAGGACAGCACAATAAAGGCTGGTTAGGATACCAGGCTTCACATTTGCCAACTGCTCTGTATTGCCAAAGGCAAAATGAGGAGAATAGAATAGGATTAAAATCGGAGCAGGGGACTTTGTATGGAATTTTAAAATTTTCAGTTCTTTCCTTTAATTTTGGAACAAGTTACTATGGTAGAATTTTTTTTTCTTGTCTATTAGTTGGAGATGATCCAGGGTAGTTTTTCAAGCTTTGTATGATATAGTGTGCATGACTTCAAAAGATCTAAAATGATGAGCTCACAGAACTCTGAGGTATTTGGAGCTGCATTTTGCATATCCAGCATTCAGATTAAACCCCTTCGTAATGCTTACTCTCAAATATAAGCAGCCCTCACAGTAACATTCTGGTGCTCCACATCTAGTACAGAAACAAACTCTCTTCCTATGCATGTATATGTGATGCATGTGTAGTTTAAATGTGTGGAGGCATGTGTGGTGTGTGTGCCATGAGTATGTGGCATTCTATAGTGTGTGCTTATGGTACGGGTATGGAGTGACTATGTGGTGTATTTGGAAGCAGGGTGTGAGACCATGTTATTTGTGGTTCTGGGAGATGTGTTCAGGCTGAAAGTCAAGAGTCATTGTCTGAAAATATCATCCAACTTCATCTCAATCCCCAGGGAAATCCTGAGATGGCACACTGTTTAACCCATAGAAATTGCTAGCTTCAAAATAAACACAAGTTCTTTACTTTCCAATAGTTGTACAGGGGGAAAAAAAAGAAGAAGAAGATCAGAATACTCTGGAAAGAGTAAAACCAGGTCTGAGATAAACAGGGTTTTGGAACCCAGGCTGAGTGGCCAAGGGGAAGTGAAAGTGATCAATTTTGAAATGAAAATCAGTTGGTCACAAACACAGAGGTTCATAGGAACAAAGATATCCAACATGACTGCTGTATATTTCTAAGCACTTTCAACAGAGAGCTCCTTGACACTCAGGCTTTGTTTGTCACCTGGGCTAGCCCTCCTGAAAGCCTTCTGGTGCTGGCCAGACTCTAGGCACAGAGTGTACACCATTAACAAGAGCATACTCAGGCCTAGGCCTTCAAAAAACCTCTCCAGGCCAACCCAGCCACTAGTAGATAGGATGGGGAGACCACATGTTGAAAAATACAGGTATTGTGAAGCTAGTCAGATGGGAAGCAGGTGTATTCCTCAGGATTTCTATAATCTCCTTTTATGCAATCTTGGAACAATCAATAAACACTGTGTCCTGGTTCCTGCACCCCATCTCAAGACTAAAGAAGAACAAACTGTGGAAAACTAAATAATATATGGAAGCTTACACTGCATTCCTCTGATTGTTTGCCCCCTTATTCAAGCAAAGTACCCTAGCAGAAATTGTGATGGACAGAACATCACACATTCTTTGGACATTCACTGTACTGATTGCACCTTTAGAATAGATCAGAGGAGAATTTTAATCTAAAACTGTAGCCTGAAGTTCTATTCATTATGCTCTGGGGTATGTATCTCTCTCTGCAAAGAGAAGGGAGATAATGCAGTTCTGCAAAGAAAATTTATAGGCTAATTGTTATGTATTAGATACTAGGTATCTTCCAAAAACTAATATGGGAGAGAATGCAAAAAGATTAGAAGTGAACTAATTGGAAGCTTTAACCTAATCAGTATATTAATCTACTTGAATGGATTAACTAGATGGTAACTGTAGATAGGCAGGGTGTGGCTGGAGGGGGTTCATTACTTTGGGGTGTATATCTTGTCCCTAGTGAGTGGAGCTCTCTCTGCTTCCTGGATGTTATGTTCAGAGCTGCTTTCCTCCTCCATTCTGCCATGATGTCCTAATTAACCTTGGGCCCAGAGAAATGGAGTCAGCCATCTATGCCCTGAGACCTCTGAAACCATGAGTGCCAAATAAATATTCCTCCTTTGAAATTGTTCTGGTCAGTTATTTTGGCCATAGAAATTCGAAATCTGACTAAAATATTAATAGACAACACAGGGTGCCACCAGATAAAACAGTGGAAAAGGGCAACCCTAGATACACTTAAGCATTAAACATAATTACCAACTGTCAAATTTGAAATCTAGAGATGGAAGAAATCACTGAGAATGTCTTATGAGTGGGGCTTGATTTTTGCCTAAAAATAATGATTTTGCTAGATGTGCTGGCTAAGGGTTGGAGAGAAGGGCAGAAAAAGGGACTTCTTGGTGGTATAGAAAAGTGATTATACTTTTCCTTTATGTTGTATAGTCACAGTGTTTAAAACCTACAAGTTTTCTAAAAGCCTTCAAAAAGATACTTGAGACCTAAAACAACAGATACAAATCCAAAATCCAAAATGGAAATTTTAAAAGTCATAAATATTTGATGGCATCTGTAAAACAGTGTAACTTCAGCCTATCAGCTGTGTCTTAATTCATACTGAGGTGTTTGAGACATAGAAAGTAGAAAGGTACCTAAAGAATATTGCTGGCTAGATCATTTGTTCTTTATCTGAAAAAGAAAATCAATTTGATCTCTTCAAAGCCTCATAAAATCATAAACTAAAGGAACCACAGAAAGTTTTCAAGTTTAAAGGGACATAATTAAACTTTTAGAGTAAATCAGTGAAATTATGCAAAATTGAAAGATTATTCACAAATAGCAAGAGGGCAGAAAACACACAATGTTTATATATTATGTTAATATATTGTCTAGTAAATGTTTATGCTTTGTAGCTAAAGCTAGATTTTGATTTGTTTATTTTGATCAAAGGAAAGGTGAACAAACCAGAAATGCTTATTATTAAATTTCTAAATTGACTGAACAGTGGGAATCCAAGGTATTGGTACTGTAATCAGGTCCTTATGTGAACCTGTTGGCAAGGTAATGGGTTTAGTAATTTGAATGTAGGCCTTACAACTTCAGTTTAGAAAGTAACATCAATCATTACACACATTTAAGGAAAAACCTTAGAAAAACAAGGGAATGTGCCAATAATTTTCCTTTTACAGACCCATGTAGTAATTGACAAAATATAGCTGCCTGTTATGTCATGAATCTTGATTGGCCAAAAACTTGTTTTCATCTTGAAAATATCAAAGATGTGTTATAAAAGGCAGATAGAAGATAGTTACATAATTAAGAAGAGTAAGTTTTTTCATCCAGATCAATATCATAAATATATAAATCTTATAATATGTAATTAAATAAATATTCATTTTATACTTCTGGATTTATTTGCATTAACAATTGTCAAAATTTTGCAAAAACAGGACGAATTCCAGCTAACTTAGGTGCTGCTTATAAAATCTAGCAGGCTGAAAATTGTTATATTATAAATGTTTTGGTATGAAGATAAGGGTTACAAACACCAGAAAAATATCCTCAGTTATGTGTTTAGAATTGCTCCTTAATTTTAATGTGCTCTCGTGGATATTCAACAACCGATTTGCATATACAGTTCATATCATCCATAGCATGGTAGATATTTCCACCTGAATTTGGCAAATAAGTAAATCAAGTCTAAGGGGTTAAATTATGTCCAGGGTCACACCTTGTTTTAGGGGAAAAGCAAGTTTCTCAACTCCCAATCATACCTGTTCCCAATGTGCCCTCATGTAACAGAATTGTGTGATTGTATGGGGTACCAATCCCCCCTGTTAGTGTTGTAAGCGGGAGTGGTCAAAACCTGAATTCAAGTTAACGGAGAAAATTCTGTCTTAAATGTAATAAAGTGGATTCCTGTTTCAATTTGATGACCAGTCTTGTAAGCTTCTTAAAGGGCTGTGTATGTAGTACATGTTATTGTTCCAAACATATTTAACTAGAGATTTTTTTGTAAGTATTCAAATGTACACATTTTCAGAAACTTAACTTCCTCCATGAACTTACCAGTCTCCTAAGAAAAGAGGCCCCCACCAGTGGCCTTATCATAACTTATGCATCTAATATTGTTGATGGTGACACACAAGCATTTCAAATCTTGCATTCTCTCCCTAAGAAATTTGTTAAGATCAAGGGATGCCTACTGCAGTTTGTTTAAGAAAGCCCGGTTAGTGGTTCAGACAGATGCTTTTTGGAATAACAGCTAGTGAGCTGTGACTGGAACGCTATGAAATGTTTTGCACATAACATGAATCCTTATGCATGGAAAGTCAATATCTGTTGTGAGTGGTTATCATCTGGTGGTTAGTTTGAAGGCTTGGGAATTAAGATCGGCTCATTCCAGCTGAGACTCTCACTCCTCAATGGAAAAGCAGGAACAAAGAAGTTTACACAAACCTAAATATATTGCATTCTGGCTTTACCCCAGGCTGGTTTCAAAAAGGCACAGCTCATTCCTTTGGAGCATGTGCCATATGCAAAAAGTAGACTCTGCCAGAAAGAAAACAGGGTTTCTCTTCAAAGGCAAAGAACACAGTATAGTCTGACACAAAAGAGTCTTGATATTTCATTCTGCATAACACAGAGAATAAGGTAGGTAATAAATCACTTTAATAAACGAGTAATATTGAGTTTTCTTTATAAAGACAGAAAAAATACCTTATGTCTACATAACTCTCTTTGTCAGTGGGATGTATTTGAGACCAAAGATTTGAAAAGGCATAAACCAATGGGTTTCCGTGACATCAAATCAAGTATTAAATTCAATTAAATCAGAAAAAAAATAGAGCAAATCCACTTAAAATTTTGGAATGCAATGAAGAGAGACTTGAGCCCCTGGGCAACTGTAATCATGAACTTAACTTTTCAGCCACAAGTAACACACCAGGACAAACTTACATCTGTACAAGTAAGCAAGTATGCCTAGACTTTCAATAACCATGCAAAACAAATATCCTCCCAAATTTTTATCCATGCGAGTAGGGTTTGTTTTCTGATCTTCACATACTCTTCAGCTACTTCTTTCTTTTGCCTTTGTGTATTTGTTCATCTGTGATTTTTCTACAGTCCTGGTATTATCTCGATCTCTATTTTTTGTCTCTATATTTATGTCTCTGTTTCTCTATGTCTCTGTCTCTCTCTCTCCTTTCTTCCCAATATTTGCTGGTGGCTAATGGCCAATCATGATGGATTAATGACATGAAAAATATGTTGAGAGAGAAGAAACAGTTAAAAACTAAAACAAGAGAAAAACACACATAATACAATTATTTTTAAAAAGGAAAAAAATGTAGCCACTATACAATTTCCTTTGTGATTACCTTGTGATCATACCCTCTTGCCTCAGCTTCCACCACCCTTAAACCTTTATAGATAGTGAAAAATCACAGAAGACAGCAGCTGAGTTAGGAGGAACATCCAAGCTAACATCCATCATGTAGTAATGGGGGGTATAAGCTCTTGACTGTTCAAATCTTATCCTACTTTTCCCCCGTTCATTCTCTTTCAGTTTCTCTACAGATTCTTTGTTTGCCTTCATCTGTAAAATGTAGTTCATCATCAGATATGTTTCAGGAATTCTTAAGTTGCCTAAATTAGTGTAGTACCTGATGTGCAGCAAATATCACATAAAGGTCAGCTGATATTGCTAGTATTGCTATTGCTTAGTATTAGTAACCATTGTTAACTAGTGATCCTACTGGTAAAAGTATAGATATTTGATATGAAATGAGTAGAGGAGAAGTTAATTGGAGAATATAGAATTTCTTCACTGGGAAAGCCACAAGCCACCTCAGACTCACATCAGAAATCATTATTGTTCTTTGGGTCTACCATGCTTTCCTGTGTCCAAGTCTGTACCCATCTTGTGCACTGTGCTGTCTCCAGGGCCCTGGTGGCCTTTGTCACATGGCAGGAGGGATTCAACAGATATAGAAGTTAGTGAAGAACAATTTCAGAGTAGCACATTTGTCACCAGGTGAAGAGATTAAAGGATCAAATAACTCTGAAGTTCTTCTGAAAAGAGCCTGAAAATATAACACTTCAAATTTTGAGGACAGAAAATGATGATGACTTTTGAGAAGGTTGAGAGTTTTAGGAAAGTGAAACTACTACAATTGCGAAATATGTTAAGACAGGTGAGACAATAATAGAAAAATAATAGGAATTTTTAGAAGCCCAAACCATCAAATAGCAATAAGTTTATGAAAAGAAAATATATTAATTTCATATGAGTCCATATTAAAAATTGATGTATTTGTGTTTCAAAAATTGAATATATGAGTGTACTTTTTTGCCTTCAAATTTCTTTGTTTAGCTTGTGGTGATGGTTTTATACTCAGGTCCTTCATATTTACATTCTATTTTTTTTTCTGCTGAGAACTTGCTAATGAAGATTATGCCTTCACTTTCAGTAACTGTCAGAATCATACAATAGCATCAACTTAAGTCAATTTAGTACTACCAAGTATTTTATTTATCTTTAACATGAAACAATGAAACAAACACATACTCAATTAAATATGTTTAAAATTAAGGAAACATCTATGGATTGATTATATTTACTTTTCATACTACCAAGAAGTCTTAAGTTATGATGAAAAGATGAATGAAAATGTAAAGATTAAGAATTTTTGTTATTATCCTGGTTTAACATATTTGAATACTGACTATATTCTATCACCATCTGGATTACTTTAAAACTTGCAATCTGAATGAGGATGTAAAGTTCTACAAAACAATGATCATAGAATTATAGAACTTTGAAAAAAAAGGTGATTTTAAAGGAGAATTAATAATAAGCATCATTTAAAAAATTCTTTGGTAATGGGAAAAGATTTATTGTTTTCTAATTCTAAATGAGTGGATGCTATAGAAAGAGACATACCAATCATACTTCGTTATAGTAAACACTGCAAAAGATTCAAATTATCCTTGTTATGGCTTTTTTTCCTATAAACCAAATTTACCTTTGGCATGAGCTGAGACCAAAAAAAAAAAATTGTCAAACATGTATACAATACTTGAACATGAGTTTAAATGCAGAGGCTGAGTGATTTTGAGTGAATGCGAGTGAAGTAACTTCAGAAATGAAAAGATGTCTTTTGATAGAGTTAACTGCATTTCTTTCCCACTTGCAAGATTGTTATATCCAGATTTTTCCAATGCAATCTATTTCTTTGGTAGAATGACAGTTGGACAGTATTAGATGAAGAAAGGGAAAGATGAAGAGAGTTAACCAGCAATGCTTCAGAACAGCACATAAGCTAGGAGGAACTGGGCTGGTCCAGAGCTAAGATTTCTCTTTCTCACCTCAGATCTAACAAAACACAATCTTTCATTGATTTTTTTTTTAGAAAGCAATAATTATACAGTAATTAAACAATAAACCAACAAGTGTTTTATTTAGAGACTGCATATTTTATGAACAGCCAAGAGAGAAAGCATTTGCTAGGTAGTGATATTAATTGTACTTTATTTGTTGTGACCAGATCGACAAAATGCTATTTGTGTAGATCATTCCCTCTAGGATACAAGAATGACTTTGTTATGCAAAATGTCTCTGTAAAGCTGTATGCCAGAAGTAGATTTAACTCTGACAGCACTTTATTTTACATAGCTAACAGCACAAAAGCCCTGCTCTCTGACCTATGCTGAAAACATAAGGGGAGAGAATGCTGATGGCCACCCACTCAATGAATTGCTCTTAGAGAAAACAGAAAGGTGTATTTGGAGAACTCTGAACCAGAAGACCCAATTTTCACTTTACAATGAACCTCGAAAACCCCCTATCTTACCATAGTGTACACTAGTCTCTGCTTATCCATGGTTTCATATTTGTTCCATAGTTTTGATTGCCCACAGTCAACCACTTCAAAATATTAAATGTAAACTTCTAGAAATAGATAATTTGTAAGTTTTCGATTGCATGCTCTTCTGAATAGCATCATGAAATCTCACACCCACTTTCCATCCCACATAGAATGTGAATCATCCCAGCGTCTAGCACATCTAAACTCACCCATTAGTCACTTAGTAGCCATTTCAGTTATCAGATCAGCAGTCACAGTATTGAAGAGTTTGCATTCAAATAACCCTTATCATAGTTTAAAAAGGTCCCAAAGCACATGAACAGTAATTCTGGCAATTTTATTAGAACATGTTGTAATAAGTTTTTAATTTTATCCTTAATTATTATTTATGTCACACCCTGCCTAATTTACAAATTAAACTTTATCATTGGTGTGCTAGTTTAAGAAAAAATATAGCATATACAGGATTTGGTACTGTTGTCAGTTTTGGGCATGCAATGGAAATTTTGGAACAAATCCGCACAGATAAGTGAGCACTCTTGTACCTCAATTTCTGCATCTGTATAATGTAGACAATAATGTCTGACTCAAAGATTTCCTAGAGTTATTATAAACAGCAAGATCATTGAATAAAAATGGTTCATCCTGAAGGGTGTAATGATAAACATGAGCGAGGATCAAAGGTATTTCTTTTAAGAAGTAAGGACCTGGATAGAGCAAGGGTAATGACTCAATTGCTCAACAGAGTTGATATTAAAAATATTTAAGAAGAGGCAAAGCTGTGGTACAGAGGGAGTGGATGCTGGAAGAACTGTGTCAGTGGGTGTCATCAGTATCCCAGCCCTGATATTATTTACCATTAAAGCCAGCTCATCCAGGACATCCTTCTGAACTTCACTTGAATAATCAGTCTTTCTGGACGTCCCTGTCATCTTTTCTCCTTTGGGTGGGGGAGTCATCTCCTTCAGTGTCTGCCAGACAAGAGTGCTTATTACATTACCCTTATTAAATTTCCTTTTGCTCTTCAACTCTCATTGCCCATGCTGTCTCATTTCTATCGGGCTTATAACATTTAATTTCTCCTTTCCTCTGCTATTATTGAGTTCAATTTTCATCCCAATTGTGAGGCTACAGGATGTAGCTTCCATTCCAGTGAGAGCTCTCCATGGAGGTTTTGGGAGTGACAACCAGACTTATTAATATCATTACTGATTAATCATTTTAAGCATAAGAAATATGTCGAGTGCTCTTGTTTGAACTTGCAAGCATCTATGGCTCCTGACTTAAATGAGACATAGTTTTATTCTTTTATTTTGCATTTTTAAAGTTTCCCTTGGCCATATTTTTCTCAATTTATGGCCATCCATTGGTATTGAGTACTACAGTGGACTAAACTACATTTGCTCTTTTTGGAAACCTGAAATAGCTCTCTCATATCCTTAAAGTAAAGTTCCAGATTCTCAGACTAGGTTTCAGGATTCATTAGAATGTGTTCCACAAATGGTAAGAATCTCTCATAGGTCTCTTGACAATGCCACATTTATTTGCCACTACCTCACTACCCTATAGTTACAGTCCCTACTCACTAATTTAGTTAGGATGATTCTGCTGCCTGTTTTTTTTTTTTGTTGTTGTTGTTGTTTGCTTTTTTTTCCCCCCACCTTAGCATCTTTCCACACATTGTTTTCTAAATGTTCAGGCTTTCCTATTTTGTTTTAAAGACCTCCTCACCATTGAGGATATGTCATGTCTCAGTCTTCCCAAAATGTTGAGGTATCCTCTCTCTGCCCATATTTGCTATACCACCCTCCATACCTAGTCACTTATTGATTTCCTATATTATCCAGTCTCTCCATTAGTATTGTTTTCCTCACCTTACCTTGCCAATTCTTTGAGGTCAAAAACCATGTATTGGGAAAGTATTTTCTCCTTTCTGGCAGACCTCAGAGATGGCAGATAATAGACACAGGGATGCTAAGCACCTTCCAGCATGCAAGGCAGAGTGATCACTAACCCCTTTTGAAGTACTTCCTTTTCAGGTTGGCATCACATCCTTCGTCACTGATCTGTAGCGCCACCAACCTCTGCGTGTGGACTGATTCTATTTTAAACACTTGCACACAATCAGTGGGTTTGTGTATGTTTGGAGCAGGAGTCTTGTCCTCACATCCAAGAATATTTAAGATATTCAAGAATGAATTTTATAAGTTTTCTTAATCCACTGATATTGAATACAACATTTTGTGTTTATACTATTTTGTCTTTTATCCATTGCCCCTTCCTACCCCCAAGAATTGTTGCTTCAAATATGCTCTCAAAGGAGTCCATGACTTCCTAAAAGGTTCATAACCTCAATATCTAATCAATAAAGACACTGCCAAAGGCAGTCATTGCATAGCTGGGTCAGTGGGTTGACATGCAGAAAAGCAGATTAAAAAGAACTATCCTCATTTTTTAAAATGTATTAAATGTATCCTCATGTATTTAAATGGTTATGCTATGGAATGCACACCCCAATCTCTTACAACAGATTTCTATAGTGGTCCAAGGTGAGTAATTCTTATTTATGGCCCACACTCCTCCTAGGGGGAGTCTTCCTCCTACTCTTGCCACTACCCAAAGCTTATCAGTAGAGCTGTGCCCCAGGCTGTGTATTGGTGGGGTGGAATGCCTAAAGCAAATCCAGAATTAAGGACATCCATGGGGAGTGGCCCTTGGGAGTTAAGAAAACAGGATTCTGATTTCCCCTCTAGCAAAAATGCTGTTTCTCCAAAACCTTCAGGGTGAGTGTGGAGTAAGTTACTGTGTTAATTAGTATCTCAGACAAGCCTGACAATCAGGTCTCCAGTAATTATCTTCCCTCCTTGTTTTAGAAAAAGAAAACCTTATTTCTGATTTTTCTTCCCCTTGACTATAGCTCTCATGCTGCTCCTATTCATTTGGGATCATGCAGCCCAAAATTGCTCCCTCCCTCATACTTCTGATGTTTCTGCTTTGCTTGGCTTGCCTCTGGGTTAGCACAGACTTTCTGAGGGTCTAAGGTGGAGGAGGGAGCAGATGTATTATGCTAATACAATTCTCTCTCTCTCTCTAGTCTTAGAGTGGCAAATCCCAGTTCTCAGAAAGGCTCTTCTACAGGGCTTTTAAACACCCAGACTACTCCTCTGAGGATCAATGAATGTGGAACACAGACTTGAGACTATAAAACGTGGACAGATAGACCAAGTTTGCAAAATGTGTCTTGTTAAGCTTAGATCTGATTTTTATTTGTCCTTATTCATACCTAGCCCACCTTTGTCCTCTAGTGCTCAAGCCTAACCTGTTTCCAGCTTTGGGAGTTTTCGATCTCATGTAAGACCTGACCAAACTTTACACTTTGCTACTAGCAACGACACAGGATAACGTTCCAGTAAAACAAAACATCCTGGGTCTCATGGTCAATACGTTCATGCTTCCCTTAAGGAATCAATAAATTAAAAACTGACTCTGCAGATCTTTAAGTCTGAGTACTCCAAATTCTCCAGTGATCTCTTGGTGTGATGCAGATCCATGATTTAGAATCATTCTTTTACAAATCTTTGGATTTGAATGATAAATTTTAGAGAACAGAGTTATCTAACAGAATGAGTTCTTGCTTCTATGAATGACAGTTTGAGATAAGCAAAATTTCAAACTGTTGCTCTTTGCTTCTCCTCTCTGTTTACCTCTCCCCGACTAATGCCTAGAAGAAGCTTGGCCTCATCTGGGTACCTCAACATTGTAGTTCAAAGTATTTCCAGCAACTACCTCTAAATCTCTGAAGGGAATTTTTCCACATCAGGAATTATGGGGTCATTTAAAATATGGGCACACAAATAAGATAAAGAAAGCAAAATTCCTGTGGTGAAATGTGGGTATGTGGTTTACAAATGTGATTGAATCCAATTTTTTTGACTTAGAGTACATACAGAAACTGAATATGAGTTGTATCAAATTAATCAAATTACCCCAATTTTTTCTTAGGTATGTATTGAACCCTTATCATGGTTCAGGGTTGGGATGTTGAAGGAATTCCAAACCCTATAGACATAGTTAGTTTTACTCAGGGTCATCTCATGTTTTGGAGAAAATAAACTATGTAAATTAATGACCATGGAAAGTATATCTCAGAAAAGTAAAAATTACTTTCAAAATATGGAAGTCCTACATTCAAAGTGATCAAAGTTGGGCACTAAGTGTAAATATGTATGAGTTGATTTATGATCAAAACCTTAATGACTGAAATTTCTTGACTAATGATTATTTTACCTTACTAAGCTAACAAAGATAATCAAATAAAAGTATTTAAAAACTGTCAATAGCTCAAATTATGATAGCCAGAATCTATTTGAAACTTTCACAACTTTTGGAAATAGGTAAGATCACAAAATGTTCAGATATATTAAATTATATAATATGTTTAAACATACTGCAAAATGTCATTCATTATATTTGGAGGGACATCCCTTTCCACTTCCAAGTTACTTATGTCCTGATTCCCTTTCCTAATTTAATGTGACACTGAGACTAAGTAAAAAACTTGAAAGGACAGCTGAACAAAGACCAAGAGATAATGTGCAACATGTAATGGGTTTCTAAGCAGAAAACTCCCATAATTACTGAGATTAAATTTCAAACCAATATGACAACATGATGGTTTGGGATTATAATTAAAGTGAATTCTAGGGGAGAAAATACATAATGTCGACTTTGTGGACTAAGCTTATACTACGCACCTGTGTATCTCCCAAATCTGTATGGCTAACAAACTTCAGTGCTTCTCTTAACAGCAAAGTGCTCATCTCAATCTGTCAGGGTCTTTTTTTTTTTTTTCCCTGTCCACACCTCCATGTTGCCAAAATTTTTGATTTTTTTTTTTGTCTTATTTTTGACTGAACATGAAACAATGTTGGAAAATTTGACTATGAAGAAATTATAAGAATTGTCCTATTTGGTGAGATAAAGCAATCTCAAAACTATAAGATGATTAATAACTTTTCATCCAATCTAGTTACTGAATGAAATTTGCTTTGGAACAACAACCTAGTACTGGGAAACAAAGAGTATATCTTTCCTTTTTTTTTTTTTTAAATATTTTTAGTTGTAGGTGGACACAATATCTTTATTGATTTGTTTTTGTGTGGTGCTGAGGATCGAACCCAGTGCCTCACGCATGCGAGGAAAGCGCTCTACCACTGAGCCACAATCCCAGCCCAGAGTATATCTTTTCTATTGGCTCCATAAGTGGATGAGTTCAGTAAGGGAATAGCTGAGCTGAGCAAAAAGGCTGTGATACTTGGGTGTAACTCCATAATTTCAGGTGAGGAAAAAAGGCAGATTGTTTTTTGATTCTACCTGGGAATCTGTTGAACCTAGGTAACCTGCTGTAACTTCTTTATCATATAGCATCATTGACTCATTCTCACATCTATAGTCAGCTTGCTAAAAATTAATAACAACACCATGCTGACGTTATACAATACAGTCAGAAATTTGCTTTTTTGTTCATCTTCCAGTCCTACAATTTCATTTGCTTCTGTCTTCCTGAGGTTTGTCTAGTAAACATGTCTCAAGTTCTTAGCATATTTTCCAAAAATTTGATATATACCGAACTTATGGTGGATAAAATAAGAATAGGACATCATTCTTCATCAGAGAAAATGAAGAGCTGTAGGCTCTCTAACAATATTCCTGGTGCCCACTGCGAAGCTGAGATGAACTGAGAGGGTGTACTACCTAGGGGGAGGGAGCAGGAGAAGTTATAGGCGTCTGAAGGGAACAGCGCTAAGCCCGGGGGTTCCAGGACCTGGTCAAAACAGAGGAGAATTTACCCATGGCAGTGGAGTTAGTATTACTGGGGGGAGAACTGGTAAAG
The DNA here is from genome assembly GCA_004024805.1 of Geosciurus inauris. Lineage (NCBI taxonomy): Eukaryota > Metazoa > Chordata > Mammalia > Rodentia > Sciuridae > Geosciurus > Geosciurus inauris. Next base: position 175,576 of record PVHX01001106.1, on the reverse strand, counting down.
ATAGAGCACCACATCAAGAATAAAGGGTGAGGCAAGGTGATGCTAAAAAAGAGAGAATGAGAAATGAGAGCTAAGGCTGAGATGATCAAAGGCCAGCTGGAATGCAGCACAAAAAAATGGGTCAAGACCAACAGTTCAGAACTAAGGCTGTGAACAGCAAGAGAGAGCCCGAGTTCTCCTTTTATGTGGTGCCCAGTGTGTGGCCCTGGTGTGAGGATGGAGGCTCAGAGAAACCATTAAGGGCTGACGCAAAGCAAATTTTTTACTGTGTACTTAAGGAATAGACCTTATTATAGGGCACATAACCATTATAAATATTAAAGTATGGTGTTGTACTTTTTCTAAATAATTTACCAATAGATTTATATATGTGTCCTATGTGGAATAAATATTTTGATGATAATTAAGCAATTTAAGGACCTTCATTTATCTGTGTGTTTTGCCTGTAGAAATGCTCTCATTAAGGTCTACCTACTAATCAGAAGTTGAATTCCTGGGACTTGTCCCAAACTGCCTCATACATCTCTGCATTTCAGGCTTATTATTTCATTTTATATTTTACTCCTCATATCAATGCCCATGTGCATTAGCCTTTATAATTTAGGTGGTTAATGGATTGAAAACTTTAGGTTTTTATCCCACTCTGTAACTTGCTTTACTACCTGAATGGTTCTACATCAAATGCCTGGTAAAATAATTCCTTGTTGAAGACCACAGTAAATCTAGGAAGCCCTGGAGAGACCTGTTAGGTATTTCCCAGTTATGCAGTTAAACCCCTTCTTACTCTAGCTTTCTGCAAAATGCTGTGTACCATTTGGGGTCCTTTATTTATCATTTCCTAATCTCCATTCATGATGTTGGAATTCTTCATTAGATAGAAACATTCTTTTTCCATCAATCTGTGCCAGTAGGGAGTGAATGATTACATTGGAAGCTTTGCCCACATTAAAAAAGCAAACTACAGGGTGATATTCTTTAAGGATACTCCAAATCTTGAAGAGCTACAAACAATTCTGTTTCTAGTTGGGGTTGCCACACCTGCTTAAGCCGTGTGTATTGCCAACACCAGCACTGTGTAGTCTCCAGTGCACTAAATCAAACTGGGCTTATAAAATTACTTTTTCAACACTTCTCTTTGGTAGAAAGATAATATGTATGCAAGAAAAGTTAAATAATATGAGAAAACAGGATGAGCACTGTAATACTTTATGATTAATTAGCCAGGGAGCCCTATAAGCAATAAGTCCCATAGCTCAGCAAAGAGATTAATCAAGACAGGGATGAACTGGAAAGGCTCATTGGAGTGGATAGTACATAGAAAGGTCTTGGAAAATGGTAAGAACTGTTAAAGCTGAAGAAACAGAGGAAAAGCATTTGGAGAAGGAAGAATAGAAGACATGAAGGTAGGAAATAAAATGCAAGTTTAGAGGCAATAATAAGCTATAGATCTCCCTATTAGAGAGGCTGCATCAAATCTGTCCTCTTCTTTCATAGGATGACTTGACATATTGTCTTCAGAAATTTCAAGGGCTTCTTTCTATATACTCATATTACTTTCTAGACATGAGATGTTTCTCATTAGGATCATCCTCACCAAGTTAGCCTGGGGAGCCACAGGTCCTTAGCGTCTCCTAGTTTAGAAGTGTTCCTTTATTCCTTTGTTTTCCACCCAGTCCCCTCCAGGTTGCCAAAGGACTATTCTAGTTCTATTTTCTTAATGATTACTAATTTTATTTAAGTATTAATTCAACTCTGGTGCTAAGTATTATGGAAAAAAACTTTAATCTTTCCAAACTCTAAAAAGATACCTAGTTTTAAAACTCCTGACATAATGACTTCTTTCTAACAAGACTCTAAAGCAAACATGTTTCATAGAAAATGTTTTGCAAGAATATGACATAAATAATATAATAGAAACATAATAGTTATTCTTTCATTTAGGTATTTATTAAAAGTAAAGTTTAATATAACGAAATAAGGATATGCAATGAATCCACATAAAAACAACATGTCTTGAGTCATATGCAATAATTATATTAATTTAATCCTATAACAAGAAATTTGAACAATGCCATGATCATTGGAAGTCAGAGTAAAATTTGCATATGTAGTGGCATGAGCAAATAAATGATTTTTCAAAGACAAACAGGATTCCCTTTATAAAAACGCCATCACTTGCGGAAAGCAATGCTAAAGAAATAAAAGTTCAAATATACCAACAGACAATTTAAGATATAAAAATAATGTCATGCAGTGGCATGTTATAAAACACATATGGAAACAGGCCATGTCTCCAAAAACAAAAATTATTTTTCCATTCTCCACAGGCAAACATGATTTGCCATTAACTTTTCAATAGTGATCTATTAGCTTTACCAATTTGGACCAACTGAAAACCAATTTGAACCAGTCACTATCATCAGGCTTCATACAGTGATTTCAAAGGTGTAGAAGATGTATATGGTGCAGACATCACATACAAAGTGCTTCCCATGTATTTAAGGATAATACACCCATTAAAGAATTTAAAGGGTAGGGGAAAGAATTGCCCCAGCTCTCCCTCTCTCTGGCGATTTTCAGCTTCTGCTTCCCATTGCCCAAATCCATCTGGCAGGAGAAAGACCAGGAAAACCAAAGAAGTTAGTATCCTAGACCACACAAAAAGGAAAAGAAGCACAGCAAATGAATCTGTAAGGTCAAACAAGGAGATGGCATTGGGGAAGAGAGGACAACAGCAACTCACCTTTTAGCCACCTATTACAGGGTGAGCAGCACCCAGCCATGGTAGGTTCCTGCTCAGGAGGTGTGAGCCACGTAGGAAACAAAAGGTCTCAGATAATTAGTAAGAAATAGAGACAAAACCAGGAATAAATATTAAAAGCTAAGCTCCTGATAGGTCTTCCAGTCCTGACAGGAGCTGGAACTGCACAATTAAAAAAGGACCTGATTCTTTATTTAAGGGGGAGTACATCAAAGGTAGGGATAAGGTTTCAGCGGGAGGAGTCTTGATTTGAGTCTTGCTTCTGAGTGTGGCAAGGGTCTTGCAGTAAATAGTTTGATTGGTATTTTGGCAAGCCACACCCATCTTGGAGAGGCTGTGTGGCTCCACTGCATCACCCCATCTCCAGTGCTGTGTTAACTTGAGATGGAGCTAGTCTGTATGCCACAGGACCAGGAATTCTCAAACAAGCAGAGTTGCTGTTGGGAGTACCTGAAACCAGGCTTTCCTGCCTAATGGCTTCAACATCACTTTAGTTCACACACAGTTCATGGATGGCTCCCAGCAGCCACTCAATTATTCAAAAAAGTCAGAGAGGTCATCTGGGAAACAGCATCCTGCAAGGTCAAGATGCTGTTCTGTGAGTCGTGAAGCTAGTCTCATATAAACAAACAAAACAAACAATATATCATATCATTACCACATTACCATTATCACCAGATGACTCAGACTCAAGAATTTGCCTCCAATTCCAGCTATTCTGAACTTAGTGAGCTTGGTGTCTTGCATTACTGGTCATAAATATTATCTATCTGACTTCAGTATTATATGTTCCTGCTCTGTTTGTTTCAGGCTTAGTCATGTGACTTAATTTGACCAGGGAAATGTGATCAGAAGAGATGTACATCATTACCAAGCAGTGGCTCAAAAATCAGTGTGTGACTGAACATGTTCTCTATTACTTCAGCAGCATGACCAATACTGTTCAGATGGAGCCTGCTTTAACACCTGGATCCTGGAATGAAAGCTATGTAGATCAGAGAACAGCCATCTGATCATAGATATATAGCATATAAACAAAGTCAATCTTGTAAGTGATTGAGACTTTGGAGTCATTTATTGTCATAGCATAACATAGCCTATTCACATTGATGCACACACTGGAAAATATGGTCATGGTTTCATTAAATTGGAAGCTGAAATTTTGCCTTTGGCTATTTTGGGTTCCTCAGCCATTCAATTATACTCAGGGGAAAGTAGAGGGCTGCTGCACAATAAGGGTAAAGGGAGGTATGGATAGGTCTTGAAACCAGAGGATTCATTACAAGTATTCTTGGTAATGTCCTAATACCACTTTATGGGTAACTTTAGCAAACCAATGTCAAAAATACTATTAAAGACTCAGATCCTGTGGGATGAAAGTTTGATTCATCTCACAAGGTAAAAAATCTTCATTGGGTAAGGCCCAGAACGAGGATAAAGTAGAATGGGAAAATAAATTTATGATTATCATTTTTGACCTGATGTTTAGTTAAAGAAGCAGAGTGTAGGAGTATTGACTATCTTATGCTCATAGATCATTTCCTTGTCCTTTTTCTTCACCATTTTTTTCCCTCCTGATTTATATAAAGTATGCTGGTGGTAGTTGATATTACTGATGAGAACCAATGTGGAAGTAGTCCTACATAGACAAAACACTGAGTTGAGGCACAGTGGCTTGCAGGACTTTCTTGTCTATGTTAGAAATGAAAGTTTTATCATCTATGTTAAGGAAAAGAACAAATAAATGCCCTGAAGGTCAAAAGGAATATATTGTACTGGTCATTTTCCATTTTCATGGTTCCCTACCCACTGCCTACGTTGCCTAGACTTTCCTTGTGGCCTGAAAAGTTGATCCTAAGACTGTAAAATCCCACTGTGTTATCAGCTGTTTTCCAGTGAAAGTAAACAGATAAGCACAGATAAGAAAAGCAAGAGGAAGGACAAGTCCATTCCCTGTTTCTTCCTGCCTCATAACCCTATCTCTAGTAGTAGCTGTCTCTATCCATGACTGAAGTTCTTTCTGGGGAGGCTGCTGTTTCTTTTTCCAGTTCTCACTAGGTTCCAGAAACATGTTCTATGATCATCACTCTCCTACCCCGTTTCTTTAGGTGGAGAGATGGTATCAGCTTCCAGCAGTTAGTATCTGTAAATATGAGTGTACTTTGTTGGATTCATCTATCTATGATTCCTCTCACCCTTTATGCTTACACAACACCTCATAAATACTTTCATCCTTATGCTTCTAATGCAGAATCACAGATACTCATTTACGTGTGTGCTTAAGGTTAAAGACTGTTTTTTGAAGAAGTGAACCCATCCAAAGAAAACAAACAAGACTTAAAAAAGAAAGCTGAACTTTTTTCTTTTCTCCCCCACCCCGCCCTTCCTTGGAGATAGACACTGAACCTGGTAACCTGGGCTAAAATCCTTAGTTTTTAATTGAAAAAGTTCATAGGACTTGGATTATCTCCCTAATTATGTTTACATACTCAAATCTTTGCTAGGAAGACAAAGCTATTTTCTTACACAGTTTCAAATTCTTTTAAAAGAGACTGTCTGGCAGCTGTCTACTGAATTATTTTTAATTCTAATTCTTGGCCCTTCATTATACCATCCTCTGACCAAAATCCAGTCCAAACCAAAAGCATAACCCATATTTAAGGTATATAATCTGTTAATCCAAATCTGTTGATCAATTAACTGGTAATTCCATGGATTATTTCTGTCAATTACATTCTTAGGGATCTTTTGGTGAGAAATGACAAAAAGAAGAGGAAGGGTTTCCACCCAAGAGGCACTAACAATCACATTGAACAAGACCAATACATATGAAGCAATTAGTTAATAGTAAAAAAACGGTATAAGAAAGTATTCTTAATGGGGTAATACAGACTTTAAGAGCATTGGGAGCTCAGAGAAGAGGGAAATCAATAAAGCATAGAGTGTTCCAGGAAGGCATTAGCTTGAGGGTGCATGCAGTTTATATTTTGGAGTGGAGAGTTTGAAGACTGTTTATCCTGAGGCATTGGCAGTATCTTTCTAAATATATGCCACTCACAGAGGATGGAACAGGCAACAACACACAACCCTGTATGCCAGCTGCCTATTTCTCTCTTTTTTTTTTTAATATTTATTTTTTTAGTTGTAGGTGGACAGAATATCTTTATTTTATTTTTATGTGGTGCTGAGGATTGAACCCAGTGCCTTACGCATGCTAGGCGAGCACGCTACCACTGAGCCATAACCCCAGCCCCAGCCTATTTCTCTTAATACACGGTGTCCATGCTGATGAAACCTGGTGAGTTTCACACCCAGTATACGTACAAGCCAGTGTGCCACAATCACAGAACAATTACTGGATGAGAAATCAGGAGACCTCTTTTTTGTGTCCTTCTGTACACATAATAAGAAGAAATGGTAGTGACCTTCCTTTGCAGGACTCTCCTTATAAGGTTTTAATTCAAATCTCATTACACCAAAATCCTGGCAGGATATTCATTAGAACACTTTTAAAGTCTATGTAGAGAGCTTAATAGCTAAAACAAGCAATAGGAATTAGCCAATCATTCTATAAACGAACTCTACAAGAATCATTTTTTTTTCTAAAATTTCTAGAGACATCCTTCTTGTTAGATAAAAGAATACCATTCAGACAAAAAACAGTATGTTTTTTAATACTTGTAGCTTTTAAGACATTCATCTGATAGATACTTAACAGATATTTATTTGGGATCATGATGATGCAGAGAGATGAACTCAGATTGGAATCAGCACCAAATACTATAAAAGTTGGGTTAAAAAAATCTATTGAATTTCATGGTCTGAATCTGTGTGCTTCTATTCCCAAATTCATATGCTGAGACCTAACCCCAAAATAATGTTATATGAAAGGGGCCTTTGGAGGAGCTTAAGTGAAGGCTTAGTGCCTTGTCAAAGATGATGGAAAAAGCTCGGTTTTCCTTTGCCAGGTGAGGAGACAGAAGGTACCGTCTATGAAGCAGAGAGCCCACACCAGACACTGAGCTGCTGGCACATTGATCTTGAACTTCTCAGCTTCCAGAACTGTGAGAAATAGATTTCTACTGTTTATAAATGACCCAGTCTTATCATGCTAAGTGAAATAAGCCAATCCCCCAAAACCAAAGGCCAAATGTTTTTACTGATATGTGGAGGTGGGGAAAGGACAAAGTAGAAGATCATTGAATTAGACAAAGGGCACTGAATAGAAGGGAGAGAGCATGGGAATAGGAAAGACAGTAGAATGAATCAGACATAAATTTTTATGTTCATATATGAACATGAACAGTGTCATTCCACATCATGTATAACCACAGGAATCAGAAGTCATACTCCATGTATGTATAATATGTCAAAATACATTCTACTGTCATGTATAACTAAGAAACAAGTAAAAATTTTTAAAACAATGACCCTGTCTTAGACATTTTGTTACAACAGCCCAAACAACTAACACTGCATTTCTAACCAATGAAGTGCCAAACCAACTCTCTTTACCTCTCTTTTTCAATTTTTCATTGAAAAGAATCAACTTTTCTTAAAAACAGTTTCAAGTGTATGTATTTTATCAAATATTAATTGAGAAGATATTCTGAGCACTTTGCTTGGTCCCGATTCTGCTTCCATCAGGAAAGTTAGGTGTCTGTGTCATTCTTGGGTGATAGTGTAATCATTCGATCCATTCTGTGTCTTAATATCCACTATTTGTCATTGCCAATTTCAAGGTGGTTGGTAAATAATGGGTAACACATGAAGCAAAATGCCTGAGGGGTAGGGTAGGCCAGGGAAGAGGCAGATGACCATGTGTCAGTTGAGGAGGGATCTGTGAAAAGTGCACCCACTGTGGACAAGGAGGGGACAAAGAGGCCTAGGTAAAGGACCTGCATCCTGCAATGCAGCAGGTGGCATGGCTATTGTACACAATAAGAAGAGGACATTGTGACAATGGGTAATGTGAGCATCAGGCAGCAAGCACATGTTTGTAATTGCAGGCATGTACAACATTTTTTTCCAAAAACCTGATATAGATAATAGTCTGGAGGAGTATTGAGAAAAGCCAGAGAGCTCAGAACAAAACAAAGTTTGAGTCCCTAGTGACATTGATTTCTTTGTGACTTACTCCTTTCTTTTCTAAGAGTAAACTATTAATTCTCCAACACCAGGAATGATTATTGTTGATGTGAAGTTGCTGATGAGTGATGCAGTGAAGAGACAGAAAAACATCAGAGCTCTTTTTGTCTCACTCTATGATGTTCTGCTGAACATAAGAGAGACCTTACATAGATTAAGGTCAAGGGGAAAGCACCCACCACAAGAAAATAACATCTAAGTCCTGTTTCACCCACAATGTTACCTTGGGTTACAGAACCTGCAATCACGGAATGAAGTCCCTACAATAGCTTTTCTTTTGCTTGTTTTAATTGTTTAAAAATGTTCTACATCTGAAAAAATAAAGTTTGATCAAGTCTTAAAAGAATTTGGGGATGGAGAAATGTGTTCTGAAAAAATAAAATAATATAGACTTTAAAGATTTTCATAAGTATATTAAAAGTACAGTTCTAAAGAGGCATATGAGTGCTGTGACTGGTTGACTTTACTTTGATTTCACAGACAGCATATTCTACCAGATTGGTCATGCATTTTTTATAGGTGTTTGTGTGTGTATGTATCGTAATTTTAATAGATATACACAAAACTTATGCATACAGATACGTATGCCCAGAGATACAAATAAAACTTAGAAAGAACAAAAATGATACATCAAGACTATCAATAATAATGGAGATCATCCAGCACAATGCCTTTCAAGTATTTCACCATCTTTATCATTTTGAAGATGAGTGCAAAAACGTCCATCAAATATGACTTGTGCAAATCATCAGACTCCCAGCCCATGCTTTGTCTAATATCCACATTGTTCTTCATTATTCTTGTCAGAGCCACATGCCATTTGTTTTCTGGGGTTTTATGGAATTGCTGTATGGAACCACACTATTAGACAGGTTTTCATTCTTTTTTTTTTGGCCAAGTAAATATAACCACTTGCTTCCTCTTTATTGTTCCACAATGTCTTCAGCTATTCTCATCACCTCTGAGCTACCAATGATCAGATTCAACAATTGGTAGTTATGCTTAAAGAATGAAGAGTGACTATATAATTTTTCCATTTTTTTCTTTTGAAAAGTTTATTTGAGTATATGCCCTCATCACATGAAGTTTCTTGTTTGTTTTCATTTTTATTTTTTTGGTTACACGTAAATGTCCCAGTAAGGCTATCACATCTCAGATCTTCTAATAACTTTTATTACTGAATAGCCTTAACATCCACTTCTGAATCCATTCCTGGTAAAGGAAAACAATTACTCCTATTCCACTCCCCCTCCTCTTTTTAAATGTATTGTTTCATAATCATTTCTCAATTTCCATCAGGCTTCTTGTTATAAGATGCTTGAATCTACAAATTCTCATTAGTTTGAATTTAGTTATTCCTTAAATACTTTAAATTATCTCCCTTTATAAGGAAACCAATCTCAGTATCATGAAACCATTTCTCATTATAACTGTGAACAGATTAGTGACCTTTATTTTCAAAAATACATTGCACTGCTTCTAAATATAACTGAAATTATTGAACTGGAAGTTGTTGATTTGCAGAAAGGTACAGCCCAAATTTTCCACAATGCTCTTTGAGTGGTAGACAACTTAATTAGATTATTATAGAAAAAAAAATGGTATAACAACTTTGTTTTTGGTCTTCAGTTGTTTTTGCTGAGTTCTTTAGCTAACAAACGGGAAGTAGGGAGACCTAACAGTAAAACTGAAAGTGTGTCTTCATTTTGGTTCAGATAAACTGAATACCTTTAGTGGATACTAATTGTTTATGCTCTTTTCTCTATTTCCATTCTGAGACACTGTGTTTCCTGAAATTAGGAATGATCTTCAGAATGTGATACAATTAATGGAAACATATTTATTAAATCATTGATTTCTGAAAATATATATAAGAACTTTTGACGTTAGAAGAGTAAGGTATTTACTTATGAATCAGGAATTGAAAAGCAACTCCTGAGGAAATAGATAAATGTAATTAGGAACTAGTGATTCAAAGTGAAGGAAAATAGGGTAGTTAAAAAGGAAGATGTGGAGACAAACACCTAAGTAGAAAGTCCTGGCTTGGAAAGGGGTCTGAGGGTCATCTTGGTGCAATACAAGAACTCAGGACTAAAGAGAAACATGAGTTGTTATCCTAAGCCCAGCCTTGCCAGGTGGTCCATTCGTATTGGTGCTTATTAGGAAGTGATGATCGTACCCAGTCGTCCCGCCACAAGGACACCTCTGCCCTCATTATTATGATGCCTTTGGTGTTCATCTGAACCATCTCCAAGGAGTAAGCAGAGTTAGATTGAGTGAATGTGTTCAAAAGGTATCCTGCTACTTTGTCCATTTGTCTGTCTTGCTTTGAGGCTCATATTTATCAGAGTAGGAGACCTCAGTCAGAGCCTCAGCTGCTGCAGTGGGCTGTCCACAAACACAGTTCGTCCAGCTGCCTGATGGGGGATCTGCTAATTGGAGAAGTCTGCTCTGGTCCCCTGTCACCAGTTGGCAGATAGAACAGTCTGGGCCGAAGCTGATTTCCAGAGTCAGGCATTCATTTATCTCGGTGATAATAGGATATGTGTACAGAGAGGTAGCAAAGAAAGCAGAGGGCAGCTGCAGTTGAGGTGGGGACAGTACTGACACCTCAGCATCAAGGACACGCTTCACATTAGGGCTTGGCATCTCATTCCTCTCTCCAAAGTTTAATTAGTCACTAATTATGAACAACTCTCTTTTATTATAGATGCATTTGGCCAGTGCTATAATTTAAAAAAAAAAAAAAGAACATGTTCTCATCTCGAAGAAATTCCAAATACTAACGTATCAGTGTCAGAAACTGCAGTCAAGCACAACCTGTCCCCAAATCCCAGCCCCTTGAAACACGATGGCTCATTAATAACTTAAAAAGGATGATGACACTGATACTATTTATAGGGCCCTGCCAGGCAGGTCTGCCAGCGTTAAAGAAATTAACATGGAGAAATTGTCAACTGGAAAACATTACTGTTTATCAACAGATCAATCAAACTTCAACAACTGTAAATTGTGCTTTTAGCTAAGTGAAATATATTGACAATGACAGCCACTTGCCCACCTTTCTGGGGAGCCCAATATCCCCATTTTGGCCCCAAACCAGACACACTGCCCTGGACACTGCAGCTACAATCCCATTGCTGACTCTTAGAGAAGTGTCGACTTCTTTGTCCTGCATCTAGGAGCAAACTGGAATGGTTGAGGGGGCAGGGTGGTCTGAGTTGTGCATTAATTACCTTTGACTGCCAGTTTGTAAAGTCTCAAGCAGACTAAAATAAACATCAAGGTTAGTGACTCCAGGAACTAAATTCTAGTTTCTTTATGAAAGAAAGACGGTATAACTTAAAGGAGTTTTTCTTGGTTCTCTCATCCTTTTAAAGCAGTGCTTGACTCTCATTGTTGTATATTTAGAGATGGTTCTATTTTCATTTCTGGGCTACATCAGCGATGATGACATGGCTTCGGAACCTGAACAAAGCTGGAGAGCTCTGATAGGCTGCTGGTGATGTCATCCCTGTGCCTTTAATGCCCAGGAAAAGCACCAGGGACTGACTGTTTTCCTGACTTTTCTTTCCTTTCTCTCTCTCTCTTTCTTCATCCACCCTCACCAACCTTTTAATTTTTTTTTTCAAATACGAAATCCCACTTTCACACTAACAGTGCTTTTAGAGTTTCATATCCTAGCAACGTTATCACTAAAGGTAGCTGGTGACCGCTCCATGCAGACCAACACTGCTCTGGCTGGATGCACGGTCTCAGATCTCATGGAGAGGATTTTGTGCTGCATCACACTGAACATTGCTGTTCTGAAATTTCTTGTTGTTAAAGCAAACCCTTTCACGTGCTCCCTTTCTGTAACCTAGATGATCGTCACCTGTCAAAATCGACTGCTCACACAAATCCAAACAAGTGACAGGGGGCATGAACACCAAAGGCCATGGAAAATATGGCAAGGGCACCTGGCTTCAAGATAACAATAGCCTTGACTCATCCCACAGGATTCTCTTACCTCTCACAAAGCCTCCCCATTGCCACCTTTTGTTCTTTTTATGCATCTATTCCTAAGACTGCAGGATTGGCAAAATGACATTTTTACTGGAGTTGGGGTGGGAAGGCCCAGGGGCACCTGGGACAGGATAAAAGGAGCTCTCTGTGTCCCTATTTAGATGGATTTATTTTTGTATTCAGTATCAAACAAATACTGGACTTGGTTAAAACAAAACAAAACACCAATCCTGTAGTTTTAGTTTTGACATCCTAGGTAAAACCCTGAGTCCCCAGTCTTTCATCTATGATGTGGGACAGTAAAATGCATCTCAAAAAGGAGCTGTGAACATTAAAATTAGCATCATATACGGAACACATAGTGTATTATAGAAGCAAAATCTAAAATCTGCTTTTGCCAATTAGATTCTATATTTTGTGACACATGTAAATAAAGTTCACCACAGAGAGTACAAGGAAAACAAAAAGGAACAAAGGAAATTTGAGAGTTGGGAACTGCTGAACAATCTCCAAAGCAGACCAAGGACATTGAGTACATTCTCAAATCCAGAGTCATTCCCCTTCCTATATCAAGACAACTGGTTTTCATTCAGGTGTGAAAGCTGTACTCCCAGAATTTGATGAGGGTCAGAGGGCTACAAAAATTAAATTAGAAAGCCAAAATCTAAAATTTAGAAAAAGTGAACAAATATGTTTCTACTACTTGATGCAAAACGTTTAGAATATTTGAAACAAAATTCTTCCCCTAGGATTTTCATGCAAGAAATTTAGCAAGTCAAGGAAGCTCAAAAAGGGAAAAAACATAGTTGTATAGGGATGCTTACAAAATACTGTGCTGATTTTGTGAAAACTGAAAAATAGTTGGTCTTTTTTTTTTCTTTTAATGGTACTAGGAATTGAACCCAGGGCCTTATGCATGCGAGGCAAGCACTCTACCAACTGAGTTATATCCCCAGACTGAAAACTGAAAAATAAGGATGATCTGTGGACTTCACCATCAAGAATTATAATCCAATTTTAATATTTAAACAAATCGGCAAAAATAAATGAAAATAATAAGTCAAACACAGATAAGAGTTGAAAGTTACAATAAGAGACATGTCAGTATGTGATAAAGCATCAATTGCAAGGTGCATATAATTATTTCATTGGGATTTGAAAGAAATATTTTTGTATCTAAATGAAACTGTGAGGAAAAGTTTGATAAATGGTATGAGCCAACTGTTGGACCACAAGAGGATGGATTTGAGATGGCAGAATAAGCTGATGGTTGAACAGCTAGGGGGAAGCCCAAGTGAACACTGAGGGGAGGTGAGGTCATCTTCAGGAAGAAGGTAGGGGAATGAACTGTGTGAAGGTGTGGAAAGAAATAAGTTGGAAAACTCGGAGGGCTCCCTTTAGAGACAGCTGGTCCTAAAATGTGAAGCTATCCATTGTGTGTGTAATGTGGAAGAAGACAGGCAGACATTTGCTCTTAAACTCACTTTCATTCATGGGTCTTAAGTGCTCCATATGAATAGCACACACACTGATTCCTGGCTTTCTACCCCCTCTGTCATCTCTGACAGTGTATGCTATTGACTACTCTCCTTCCAGAGAGCAAAGTCTGCCCATATTCTAGGAAAACTCACCAATTAATCATAGTTTTAACACTGTGCCTTTTTATGTCTTTCAAAATTACATGTTATTGTTCAGATATAATTTCTTCAGAAATAAATATAGTGTCCTTGTATTGATTTATTCCAGGGTCCTGGTGTTGTTTTGATATAAAAAAATGTTATTTTAATGTGAAAATTTTACTCAGTTTACTAGCTAGGTATAATGTTGAAAAATGAGGAATAATTTTTCTTTTAGTTGATTTGTTTGAGAACTTCAACATCACAATTTCTTTGAATCTATACTATGTAACCATCTTTATCCAGCTTAGTTTTATATATTAATGTAGTAAGCTCACCTTCCCCAGTAGAACAATATAGAAAAGCCAAGTTAGATTGTCTTACAAGATCATTAGTAACCAGAGGGACATCATGCGGATTCCAACATAAAATAGATTTTCTAACAGATCTTCCTGTCTTGTTTTCCTTTGAATTTTTTTATTAGTTCTAAAACTTCCACTCTTCAAATCAAGTCTAATATTAAACCTCTGTTTCTATAATTTTGATTTATTCAGTTAGACCAATGAGAGGTTTAGAAAATTTGGGGGAGGTTAATAAATTAACAGGACACCACCCTATTTAGAAGCAAATGATACAAATTGCAGGCGTTGTCCAAATGCTAAGAGAACACCTGATGACCACCAAAATATGTACCTGGACAAGAAAATTCCATTTTAACTGATTGTTCTTGTCACATTAGACCTATAATTTTGAATAAATAACTTTATTTCAGAATCAACTATGTCTATTCTTTTCACTAACACACTAGCTGTTTTCAAGAAGAAAGGGTCATGCTCATTAAAGTAAAAGTATTGTGATTTTAGGGACAGTATCTTCAAGTGATCTTTGTTTTCTCCATATAACAAGTATTCCTGGCCTAACAAAGGGAACTGTTTATATTTTGAAGTACCTGCAGATGCCAAAAGCGATTTTATTTTAGAGAATTTTGTATATGGCTGCAAGAATCATTTCCAGTTTATTAAGAAAATTTGCCTCTTTCAAGTACATCTTTTTTTTTTTTTTTTTTTTTTTTGGTACTGGGGATTGAACTCAGGGGTACTCGACCACTGAGCCACATCCCCAGCTCTATTTTGTGTTTTATGTAGAGACAGGTTCTCACCGAGTTGCTTAGCGCCTCGCCATTGCTGAGGCTGGCTTTGAACTTGCGATTCTCCTGTCTCAGCCTCCCTAAGTGCTGGGATTACAGGCTTGAGCCACCGCGCCCAGCTCAAGTACATCTTTAAATGTTGTCATTTCACCAGTCTTAAAAAGTTTATCCATTACATCCTTTAAAAAAGAGTTCTTCTTTTGATACATATTGAAGACTAACATGTGGCCATGCTGTTAAACACTGAGTGGATATTGGTGAATAAAACAATAAACCTGTTCTCTGTTTTCCTGGATTGTGCTGAAAGAACAAAGCAGGAGATAGTGAGAAAGAATAGGGAGGAAACCCACGATGCGTGGTTGTCAGAAGTCTCTGCAAAGAGTTGATATTTCAACTTGCACATGAGGTTGAGAAGGAGTCATTCCTGGGAAAAGTAAGGGGAATAGAATATACAGAAGCCTGTGAATCAGAATACAATTTAGCAAATGTGTGAAAAGGAAACCTGAGCTGTAGCAGAGACAGCAAGAGACAGAGAGACAGACAGACACGAGATGGATTTGTAAAGGAAGGCAAGGACCATATCATTCATGGAAAAAGAAAATATCAAAGAATTTAAAGGAAGAACAAAATAATTAGATAACTATTAGGTTTATTCTGTTACAAATAAATGAATTGGAAAGGATGAGAACAAATACAAACATAGGAAACTTGCAATAGTTTAAGTGAGAAATGTTGGTGGCTCTCAGTAGGGTTACAGCAATAGAGATGGGGAGAGATTTATTTGAAATACACCAATGCATGCACACACCAGGGCATGCCTGTGTGTATTCCCGTATTCCAGATGGAAGACTTGGGTGGCAAGAGTCCGAAGAATCAAATTTAGCAGATGGCTGACTAGCGGTAGCCTTTCTAGATCAGATTTGGGTGGAAACAATTTGAAGGAAAAGGAAATTTTAGATGTCTGTGAGCTATCCTAGTGGTGACATCCAGTGAGCAGTGACTATAGAAAACAGAGAAGCCTGGCTTGGATGGAAATGTGGAAGTGATTGACAGAAATACCATTTGATGCCATGGTAGATTATCTAGAAAGAAACTGTATAATAGTGCCTAAGATTAAGATTGGTGGGATTCTAATTTTTGAATTCTGGGCAGGGAAAGGCAGCAAATACAGAAACTGAGCCAAAGTGGCCTGAGAACTACAAAGCAATTTAGGAGTGCATAGTATTAAAAATTTCAAGAAAAGAAAACAGTCAACTTAGGAGAGTACTCTACCGCAAGATAAGGTTAAAAGTTGAAATAGTCATCAGGCACTACTGGGGAAGGGGTAGGGGCATAAACCAGCCTGTAGCTACTTGAGGCCCAAGGTGATATTATGCCTTGGCATCACCCTAGTTCTAAAGTCACACTGAAAACAAGTTCTAAATTTATGTTATTACTTATCTCCTGTTACACAAAATCCTACATGTTGGGTCCGTTGGTTAATTTTGTGACAAAAATTCAAATTGGTTGTTTAATTGCACTTTTCAGTCATTCTTACTTGATCATTTCTTTGTATGTCTAAATATATACTCAAACACAGACTGGGGCTGATGTACTCAACAAACAAGCAAACAGAAACCACTCAATGAAGAGGAATAAAATATCCTGTTCCTGAAAGGGGAAGAAAGATTTGTATTTACTTGTTTTATTTTTCCATTATTCAGCTGTTGAACTTCATTGTTCAAATTCAGCAGATAATTATTTAAGTCTCCACAACACTAACCCTATGGAATCTCAGCATGAAGCTAGCCATACTAAAATGTGCCAGATCTCGACTCCTGAGCAATTTCATCCCTTGTGTCATCGGACTTGAAACATTCAAGTGGTCAGAGATTCACTTTGTCCATTGAGCCTCTGACCATGTCAACAAGTCCCCCCCCCATTAACAAAACAGTCAGCATTCTGAAAGTTGAAATATAAGGTTCACTTTAAGTTGAGAATATTTGAAACATAAATGCAATTAAGAGTGTCCCCTACCCGACACAAACACACATACGACACATCCCACTTCTAATATAAAATTTTGCCAACAAGAAAGCTATGAAAGCAATGCATATTGTCTGCATAAAAGCTTTCTTTTGACGAGAAAATGACTATTAATGAGAACATGTTCGTTTCTGGCATGGAGCTTGAAGAGACACAGGTCATAAATCTCTTTGATCTTCTTGCTAAAGCTAGACTCAAGCAAAGAAGCAAGTTCATTCATTTTAAAAAAAAATGCTTTTGATTGAAATGATTTCATTTAGTTACAAGTAATTTATCATGTTTTTTCTACTCTTCCCAGGTTTGGTTTGTTTTCCGTTCTCCGTCATCACTGTTAAATCTTTGCTAGGACTCCAGCTAGATGTTACTTTAGGGTTTCTTATTTGAAAGGGGTCAGACAAAACTTCTAAGAGAAATGTATATGTGGGGGAGTATAGTTTGGGGATGAGACAAACAACAATAAGAATTCATAAATTTTGAACAAAAAATGTCTCCTAGCTCAGCCTGTGAGTCTCTTCCACTTGCTTTAGATGTATCAACACTGCCCTCTCTTGCTTATTCACAGTTTTGTGGAAACTTTGTTTTCAACACAAAACCTTCCAAATCCAGCACCTCTCCTTTTCCCCACTGCTTCTCTGAGTCGCCACCTAAAACAGAACAGAGTTCTTTATGTGGCTGCCTTCCAAATGAATTTATTCCCTTTTTTAATGCAATGAGTTTCCTTCTGTTATTTCTGTTCCCTGTCTGCCTGGCTGTGTACGCTCCTGCCTTAGTAAGAAGCACCTCACAGGAGCAAGAGGAGCTGGTCTTTCACCAGCCATATCCCTTTGGAGCTGTAATTCAAACGGTCCTGGCAGGAGAACCGCCATCTCTCTTTCCTGTAAGCAGGCCTAATTCTATTTCCAAGACTCTTTGAGGATGCATTTGCAGACTGCCATCCTGGCTACAAGCTGAAATTTGGTGTCCTTTATCAATCATCTCAACCAAACTCCCTCGGTGTCTGGGCCCTTGGAGCTTCCTTAGTGAAAATAAAGGACAGCTGCCAGAGGTTGGCTGTGCAAAGACAATCTCTTTCACTATGCAGAGAAAGCAAGAAGTGACCAAATAATAATGTCTATTCCCACTCTAGTTTTCAAAACCACACTTAAGAATTTTTCTCTTCATTTCTGAAAAATTCAAAATGGGGATAGATATTCAGGCACAAGTCATGATATAGTTATGATATAGTTATAGTTATATACAGTCTTGCTCTCCACCCCTGATTAGCATTCTGATTTTGGCCACATGAATTAGAATCACAGAACAACAACACAAAAAATATTAAAAATAAAGTGACTATTTGAATCATAGATTCTTAAATTTTTAAATGGAAGATTTTGTTGCTATAATTCACTCAGGTTGCAAGCTATTCTTTTACTGTTTCTGAAAATACTAATCTGAGATAGATGATAAAAAGGCTACAAAAAGGGGCTGGGATTGTAGCTCAGTAGTAGAGCGCTTGCCTTGCATGCGTGAGGCCCTGGGTTCGATCCTCAGCACCACATACAAAGCAATAAAATAAAGACATTGTGTCCATCTACAACTAAAAATATATATATATAAAAAAAAAAGGCTACAAAAAAGTGAGGGAAGCCTACAATGACTGTTGCCTTCTAGGTCAAACATATGGTTTGATATGGGTGGGAAAGGTATTATGAGATAGTTCCCAAACCTGTTCCTCCGGTAAGACCTGAGGACAAAAACAATGAAATAGATTTCATTTCCCTTACCTCTTATGATTAGTTATTGCTGACTATCTAAAGCACTGAGTAAAGAAGGGCTCTTGATACTTTGAGTTCAGCAGGACAAAGAAGAGCTCCTGGAATCTATTAATGGTGCATGTCATAGGGGTGAGGCTAAAGGTCATTATCTCAGGTCTGCCCACATTTAGCATTTGTATCACACTTAGGGTAGACTGGCTCATTTGTTTAGCAGAATGTAAAAGAAGGTTCTGAGGAAGAAAGAGATAGGACTGGCCATGTAGAAGGAAAAGAAGGGAAGAGAAAATTTAACTAACTTACCTGAAGAGAGAGAAGCAGATCTTAGTCTCCTCTGCAGCCAAAAAGCAGCAAGAGGCACACAAAGCTATCACTAAGTGACAACTGGCTGGAGGAAGGATCACAGAAAGGTAAGGCAAGTGTTCACTTGCTTAGAAGGTAACATTGACAAGGGTGTTTTCAGTATTTCAGTTTCTATTTACTATCAACTTTTGCCCTTTATCTCTGGCTGTCACTCATATTTTAGTAACTGTTGGTATTCTGCTTTCTCTCCTTCTCGTTTCTCCAAACCTGCTCTTGAGGAAACCTCTCATATTGGCTGTCCAACTGAGATATTTTGCTACTGTCATTGTCAAAATATACCTGTTTCACCTCTAGGCATTTGGAAATGGCATGGGAAGATGAAAACAATTTTCTCAAATACCTACTACATTTTCTTGCCTCACTCCACAGTGTAGACTTTTAGAGCCAAAAAATGACCAGCAGTGTAGCTGAATAGACATTGTCTGCTTATGTTTGCTTGTTGTAATGGAACAATTACTGAACTTGAAATCATCAGGTTTATATTCAAATCCTGTGATTTTGTTGCATGCCATCTGGGTGACCTTGGCCGAGTCACTTAACCTCTCTGAGTCTAGTTTCCTGTTCTCTAAAATGAGGCACATAATCCCTGCCTTGCCTACTTCACAATGTTGCTGTGAAGATCAAATGAGATACTGTATGTGAAAGTTCTTTGAAACACTACAAAACACTACACAGATGCAAGCTATTGTTATAAAGCTGAATCCTGGTGGGTCCCTGTGGTTTCTGAGCCATATGTGTGCATGCTGGGTCTGGTCTATCATTATTTCTAAATATGGCTGGTCTATTGGCTTCTGAAGTTTCCACATGAAATACTGTCTGTGTATTTGCCCGAAGCCTCTGCTCTATGTCCTCAAATAATGGGCCATTAAGTGTTACATTCCAAACCAGCAGAACCAGCATTTCTGACCTTGTACCTGTGACCTGCAGAAGTACTATTGTATCTCAGAGATAAACGTACCCGAACTGCAAGGTGCTTAAAAGATATATTTAATGCGTAGGCATTTCATTTGTCAGTGAGCAATTTTACAGTGTCTGATATAAGCTGCAGATTTTATGATCTATAATCAAAGGCTTTTGCAGACACCTCTCCTTAATTTGGATTTGTGACAGTATTAAAAAATGGGACTTTCATCTTTGGATCCATTTCACTTACTTGGATGAAACAGCAATGTATGCTTTTAAGTGCAAGACACTTGAAATTTTCAGACTGTCCTCAGTAACACAGGAACTCTTGACACAAACTTGTACTATTGACTTAAGGAAAAAGTATTTTATTTTCCATACCTTTTGATCACCTTGGAATCTTCCTTGTACCAGGCTATTTGCACTCCCTAAACTGATTGTGCTAAGGGTCTCAACAGGCAAGGAGGGCCAAGGGGGCATTTGTCTTGCCATAATTATATGCAGCAGCTTTATGATTGAAAGCCCCACAGCATGATGGAGACAAAACATCAGAATGTTAGAACTAGTCCAGAACTCTCAAAGTATTACTTTCTAGTCTCATTCTATTTATGTAAAATCTGAGCTTCAAATAGATTTAGAGTTACACCAAATGCCATACTTCTGTGATTGGCAAAAGAAGTACCAAAATTAATACCTGGTAAAATTAACCTTGCTAGAGTATAAGAGAAAATCTTTTTGTTATGAGTCACATGTCCATCTCTTAACATTTTTATAAATTCCTGCAGATAATCTGAGCCAAAGAATCTTGCTATCTGGCATATATTGCCTTTTCTTGCCCTACTGAAAATGTCATAAAGCAATGAAGAAGTGTTGCTTCCTTCCACAAAACTGTTTGAAAAAGTTAAATTGACATAAGTGCTCTACCATGAGCTTACCACCCATACGTGAGTAGATTGCGTGCACACACAAACCCAGCAAAAGCAGTTGACCTCAGTCACAAAGCCCATTCTTCACTCCTTGTCACGTTTTGTAAAGCAAAATGTAAAACCCAAGGATATAATTAATTTTATGTCCATTTCCCAGCTCTCTAAGACTCTGTTACATTTTCTAAATCTTGAAAGCATCTAGAAAATTTTCTCTCTGCTTGGTTTCAGTTAGATTAGCCTTTCCCTCCATTATCTCATTTCCAGTGGTTCTGACATCACCTTCCTAGCTCTGAGTCTTTGCTTTCATGGCTGGCTTCCTTCCTAGAGTAGCCAAAGGTCACCCTTAGCAACATCCTTTTTTTGGGGGGGTACAGGGGATTGAACTCAGGGTCACTGGACCACTGAGCCACATCCCCAGCTCTATTTTGTGTTTTATTTAGAGAGAGAGTCTCACTGAGTTGCTTAGCACCTCGCCATTGCTGAGGCTGGCTTTGAACTCACGATTCTCCTGTCTCAGCCTCCCTAAGTGCTGGGATTCCAGGCGTGCGCCCCCGCACCTGGCTCAGCAACATCCTTGTATCAACTGTCTCATACAGTGCAGAAGTATTGGGAGCCAATACTAGGAGATGGGAATCATTGGCGTCATCTTGGAGTCTGGATGCCACAACTCAAAAAACAAAATATATGCATGTAGGGAAACTGACTCATGAAATAGTTGAGGAGCTATTGTTAGAGACCTGAAAAAATGGTCTCAAGTCCAATTAAAATGTTTATTTGGCTTTCTATTGTCCCTAAATTTTGTCTAAAAACATCCTAGATTGGGAAAGATGGCAAGAAGAGGAAGAGAAAAACAACAAGTACACCAAGACTTATCCTACAACAGAGTGAATCCTGAAGACCAGCTGTCAATAAGCCACTGGTACCTGGTGCCACAGCAGAAAAACATCAACAGCTCTTCATATTCTGCTTCCAAACAAGATTCATCCACCAATATCTGTGCCTATGTTGTTCTCTACTCTGAGTTTTTGAGATGTGGTATACTTCCTTGAATAGTAATCAACCACGCCGAGAAACTGATACCATTTTCTCAGTCTTTTGATTTCTTCTGTATAGACATGTCTGTTCTATTGCCCAGTTATTAATAATTACTCTCTAAATAATGATTGAATGAATCCATTGAGAGAACTGACTTGCTCTGTGATGCCTGAAAAGCTAAGCTTTGTTCTCAGACACAATTTTATTAGCAACTGTGTCTGAATCATCTGGCCTAAGGAAGTTTTCCCTTGGCTTTTGGCTCAAAATTGTGTCTTGAGCCTGATTATGACCATGCTGGTAGTTTGCAGATGCTAGCAGTGAGAAAGAAGATGTCTCCGCTCTAAAGGGGAGCAAGGAAAATGAAATTAAAATGGGATTTGGCATAGGATTCCCCACATCTGAGCAATTAATAAGTAGTTTAATGAAAAATGAAATATAATGAAATATTGGATGTAAGACCCAAAGACAAACTTCTCAGGCAACCAGATTCTTTTAGAGGTATTTGAGGAAGGGCATTACTTGATATTTAGATTTCAAAGAAGATAGATAATATGAGGGAAATATTTTCTTTCTGAGTACCAGTAGGTCTGGGATGATTTGTAAAAAGTATCAGGATAAAAAATTAAGAAAAAAATTATTAGCTGTATGTCAGAACACATAATTCATCTGACTTAATACAAGTAGGAATGCTGCAGGGATCAGGGTTCAGTGCAGGACTGAGTGAGACCTGACTCCATTCTACCTTCCTACTTGCCTCGGTAGCCTGGATTCCTCACTGAAGACACTTTTGTTGCTATAGTTCTAGTCTTTAAGTCTGTCTACCCACTATCATCCCAGAGGAGATGGTTTTCCCAGGATCCTTAACAAGAGTCCTGAAATTGGCTCTGAAGAGATTATTTAAAACAGATGCCTAGAAAGTGGGACCAGAATAGATCGTGCTGATTGGTTTATACAAACCAGATTCCTGAACTGGAACAGGGATGAAGTCAGAGTACTTCAAATATCAGAATAGCAAAAGGAAGGTAGATAATCTTCATCAAAACTTGGTTTATTGTCAGGAAGAGGACTTGGAAGTTTAGTGAAATAAGGTGACTTCCCCAGGCCACATAGCAGACAAGATGAGTACAGTTTGACCTCGGAGTCTGCCTAGGATAATCATTTCCCTCAGTCTTCACCTATCATATTCAACTACCCCAAGTAGAAGATCCACACTTCTTTTTCACAATTTTTTATTTTGTGTTTTTTGATAGCGGTGGGGATCAAACCCAGAGTCTCATGTATTCTAGGAAAATGCTCTACCACTGAGCTTCACTCCTATCCTGGAAGCTCCAATACATCCAAACTTGACATTCTGATTCTCTTTTCTTAACTGTTAAATGAAGTGACAGCATCACATGATCTATGATTATTTTCAACTGTAACATACTACCATTCTATTTTCCCTATAGCAAGTATGTGAGATATATATATATGTATATATAGTGTGTGTATGCATATATATGCACTACGATATATATGTTCATCTTTTAATTGCTTTTAATGTTTCATTTAATGCTATCTCATCTAGTATAAATATCAATTTTGTTTTTATCAACTAAACTCAGTAATTAACCCAAAGAGGAAACAAAATGAAAAAGAATTTGAAAATAAGAATGTGTGCCTGATACACATTTATTTATCCACTTGTTTGTCCATTGGCAAATGTTTATGGAGTACCCGTTACTGCCAAGCAATATTCTGAGCAGTAGATGAGGAGCCTTGTACAAGTGTTATCTGTGGACCAATGGGACCTTCTCATAATATATCAGAAATGCAGACTCTCAGACCCTACTCAGACCTTCCAAATCAGAATATGCATTTTTAACAAGAACTCCCATTGATTTACATACACATTGAAGTTGAATAAACACTGAATAAGAAAACAAGGTAAAGCTTAAAACTTTAAGAAAATAGAAAATTAAGAAGAATTGCCATAGTTTTTTTTAAATGAAGTCATACTGAAAAATATGTATTTGTACATTTATTGAAATATTATTAAATATGATTGCATTAAGATTGAGCTGGTTCTTGACCCTGAATTTCCATTTGGGGGAAAATTTAGCTACTGATTCTATCATGAATATCCCAGAAACTTTCATTTATTTCAATTTTACTTTTAAAATATTGAATTACTTACAGAATTTTGAACTGTTGTAGAGGAATGGTCTTAGGTGATAAGTATGACATCTTAAACATTGTGAGTAACTTAACCAGAAAGAATTCAGAGAAGATATTTGATATATCAAAAGTGCCAAACACTGTAATGCCAAGGGATGATGTCCACCATTTCTTATTTGCAAAACAGTTTCTTCTGGTTTATATACAATGGGAAAAAGCAGACTCTTTTGGCTCTTCACAGTCAGGTATTAGATGTCTACACATTCCGGAATACAGCTGGTTAAATGAAATATTCATTTTATCTTTCAAAATGCAGACTGGAAATGTACCCAATGCCCACTGGGAAGTATCAAAGAAGATAAATTATTGGGAAAAGCAGATTTTGCCTTCTTCTTTTCTCTGGTCTCTACGCTTTCCAAATCAAGGCTCTCTTTTCCTTTTTCTTCCCCTTTGGGAGCATTTTAAGAAGATAAATACAGATTTATCATTTTTAGTCCAAATGAATGTTTTCAAAATAAGTCATGGTGCTTCCTGCCAGCAGTAGGCACCCCTGTGTTCACTAGTAAACTTCTGCCAAACCATCAGTCCTCATGGGCACCTTTGCTCTCTAATTGCCAAAAAGGAAGAGAAAAAAGCCTCACATCAAGTATGTGGCACCCAAGGGATAGAAAAGCAAAGGATATGCACACAAACAGTAACATTTTTCAAAGAGGAAACATAATTTCCTGGAGCAATGATAGGTGAATGAATTTTTCTATAGATATTTTCTCTACTTTAGCCATTAATAATATCATAGCCCTGGATAGAAACATTTGCACATGGGACTTCAAAATGGCCCAATTGATGATACCAAGATAGCAATACTCAGATTAGACCCAAGGAAATGAAGCAGGGTGGCCTTACAGTCTCCACCCTGTACAGGTTCACTGCACATCCCAGTAAACAGTACTTCCATGGACGATGGAGAGATGGCACCTCTAGGCCTACACAGGATGGCTGCCTGACACTTAAAGTCTCTTCTAAACAGCATTCAGTCCTTTATCAGAAATTCATCACCACCTCAGTTCACCATCCCACATCATCCTTCCCTTCTATCCTCACCCGATATCTAACTGGGTGAAATTATCTGAAATTTCTCGGTGCATCTCTTTTTCCACCTACCTCTTCTTTGGCTTAAAGGAATCTAAAATGTACTTCCAATTTTTTTAAAAAATATTTTTTTAGTTGTAGATGGACACAATATCTTTATTTTATTGCTTTGTATGTGGTGCTGAGGATCGAACCCAGGGCCTCACGCATGTGAGGCAAGCGCTCTACCACTAAGCTACAATCCCAGCCCCTACTTCCAATTTTTGATGAACATGCTTTCCTCTAGGATATGCTGAAGAAAATGTGATACTTTCAGAATTCTATTGTTATTATTGTTATTTGGTCAATTTTGCAATACAATAAAAATAGCAAAATGGCCAATGAATATAAAGGATGCATCTGGTAAACAATCTTTCTGCAAACCTCAGACCAATGGCATATTTTTGCAAACAAGACTTCTTTTCTGGTTATGAATTTTATGTGAAATTTCATGCAGTGTTTGGAGGCTTCCTCTGCTATCTTCCAACACCACAGAAAAAGCTGTTTATCAAAGTTTCTCCTCTTTCTACACTGAATGGGACACTCAGATTTATTCTATAAATGTATTCATTTTATTCCTCTATAGATTAGATCATTGTATGTGTCTCATTTCTGCAGATGCAATCACTCTGCCTTCAATAAGCACTGAGAATAGGTGCTCAGTGATGTTTGATAAATAAGCAAATGAATGAATAGATGAGTAAAAGATTCTGTGAAACACTGTGCCAGGAATGTATCAGAGCAGAAATTTACTGAAGGAAAACTCAAGACCATGGTTCTGCTATTGAATTTAACATGTAGTTGAGGTTTCAAAACCACATTGAGTTGAATTAATAACTACATCTCTGCTGAATTACAAACAGTGAGATGGACAGTGGAGATAAGGGTGCAGAAGTCATGGCATAGGATGACTGACATGTTTCCTCCAAGAAATTTGACCTGACATCCAATGATTGTGTTAAATTGGCTGCAAAAACATCAACAAAAAAACATTTTAATCTTAATAGCTGAGGAATGCTTGTTAATCGAAAGACCAAGAGACCTAAAATTTTTAAAAATCGCTGTAATTTTTATCAGCACAAGCACAGTATTTGCTTTAAAAATCCAAGTTTTAAGACAATACAATTTCTTTAAGGTGATGCAACCAGATATTTTTGTATCTCTGAAGGCAAGTTTCACTCTTCCACCTACCCTTACTTATATCTAGTGCACATTACAGAAAGTGTGGCGGCAATCAGTACTGGATACAACAGCCCCTTCAGGCAACTTGAAAGTAGGCAAATTCTTATTAATAGAGGAAAAACCCTCAGAAATAGTGTCTACATTCAAAGTAGTTAGGACAGTTCCTGGTCAGGATTCTTTTAAAATGTGTCGGATTAATAGGCATGGAGGTAATGTTCAGGTAAGCATTTCTAAGTATAGTGGGTTGGGGGTTGGGGGGCAACTCATCTCATTTTAATCCATCTCACTCCTCTAAATCCATTCTAAACCTGCCCTTGATCCAAGTCCCCAAATAATGATCAGATTGGAAAACTTAACAAAAGTATTTATTTCTGTGTATATTTATTTCTTTAAAGTAGCAGCTTTGAAGATTCTATGTAGTATTCAGGCAATATAAAGTGTCTAAACACTGGAGTCCTGGTCAAAGCAGAACTACATGGGGGCTGTGTGTGTGTGTGTGTGTGTGTGTGTGTGTGTGTGTGTGTGTCTTTTTAAGCCCTGTCTTTTTAACAATGGTATTTCTGTAATGATTTAATGATGGGTGCTGATGGTTAGGGGCTGCCTTTCTCCCTTAACAGTATGAATAAAGCAACAGGGCATCTGTGATACTTGGACATATAAATCTCAAAACAACGAGGGTCGTTAGAGTTTCCCATTTCTCAGAAAGCACCATTTATATTCCTCATATGTTTTATTTATCTGTCTGAGTGTTTCATTGCACTTTTTTCCAATTCCCTTTACTTTTGAGGGCATTGACCTATCTCTTTCTTAAGAGCATAAAGAATAAGAACAGAGATTAAAAAATAATAATAATTCAATATTAGGCCCTTCACTTCCTCTCCATCTTCTGTGAAAATTTAATGACATTTGAAACCTGACTCTATTCCTCATTTCTAAGAGGGTGTTAGTAACTCACCCTTTTATTTCCCCATATACTACAAATTCTATCTTTGCTAAGGGAGGATTAGCCACAAATAGGACAAGACCATTTTATTTCACTTCAGAAACGGCCCCTGGAGGGTGCTCTGGAAGAGCTCTCTTACAGACTTCCTGGTCCTCAGCTGGTCTTTAGCAGATGTGCGTCAGTAGATCCAGGAAGGTGTGATGTTCTTCTCTATTCCTGCAATGCTAAGGGCCAAGTAGAATTTACCAAACATCTTTGCTTCATTGTACCTCACTGTTCCTTTACCTTTGACCATCTGATTGCTTGAGATTTTGTTTATTTGGTCATTATCTATTACCAGGATATCAGAAAGGGTATACCCATAAAGCAGGTGTTCAAACAGACTGGTGCCCCAAGGGTTGAGTTTTGATGAAAAGACCACCTTGCCCTCAGTGTTGCTTTTCCATCGCTGAGTCCAGCAGGCTAGCATTTGCTAGTGGCAAGACCTCTGTAATATGATTTAACCACCTGAGCCTTAGTTTCTTCATGTGTAAAATGGGGATAACAATACCTGTCTTGTATGGTTGTTGAAATGATTTTATTAAGAGATGGTTTTATTAAGCCTGATAGGTTTAAGACATTAAACCTGACATTCATTGTGCCTGACATTTAGTAGACACGCAAAGACTTTAGGTTCTATATATCTCTCAAGCCTCATTGCATTTCCTCCATGATACCAAGCATAGAAATTCACATAAATTTGGGAAATTCTTCGGAATTAATGGAAAACGTTAATATTTCTCACATGTGACTAATGATACTTCTTGAACCAAAGCTGAACTCTAAAATCCTTTTGGAGCTCTCTCCCTCCTTGTCCATTATGACAGCAGCTCATATCAGAGCATCTGTCAAAAACTGTAGTGGGACACATTCAGCAGTCACTTTCCCCCTCATTCATTTAATGCTATCCATTAAAGGGTGACCATAATCAAAGAAGCAATGGTACAAATGAAGATATGAGCCAAGTGAAGTTTAAAGAAAAAAAAAAGTAAAATCTGCCCTGATTGTTGTCCAATGTCAGCATAATATGACTTCTGCCATTACGGGTGCACTCCAGTTCTAAATTTGTGGTTATTGTATGCATCATGGGTCCCTGAAATGTAATTTTATTACTAGACGTACTGAGAGGACCATGCAGTACCATGGGATTAACTGTAACTAGGTCATAAGGCACAGACCCCAAGGATAGTT
Organism: Geosciurus inauris; assembly: GCA_004024805.1. Classification (NCBI taxonomy): domain Eukaryota; kingdom Metazoa; phylum Chordata; class Mammalia; order Rodentia; family Sciuridae; genus Geosciurus; species Geosciurus inauris. The sequence continues at coordinate 147,253 of PVHX01001106.1, read as the reverse complement.
TTGCAAATACAAATGTGCAAATGGATTTCTCTGTTCATGGTGGATTAGATCAATCTTGTCTGCTGTAAGACTTCACAAGTCTGCCATTTTGTTGAGAAAGGGTTTTCCAGAACTTCTACCTTCTCTGGTCTCTTAAACATCCTCCCCCCATTCTGGGAGTGAGTCCCGCCGTTCACAGAATGGAGGCAATGAGGGCAATGACCTAAAAAGCTTTGCCACCAGAGATATCCGGGTACATTATCAGACTGGTGAGAGAGAGAAACAGTCACATTAGATTCATGTCACAGCAATTGTATTGCTGGAATTGACAGCAGCAGCGAAGGGAAGACGAGGTATGTCTGCCCACCAGCTGCAAGCTGCACGAGGTCCCAGCTCACACCTGCAGCTGCGACTCTTTCCTGTCTTCCTGGGAGGTGCCTCACACCGTGCCTACCTCTTCTTCATCAGGCTTCATACTAACAGCACCCTTAGCATTAATTCAGATGATACAATAATACCCTGAATGATCAAAGAGCAGAAGGAACGTGGCACCACCAAGCCCCAGCTTGAGGAAGTAATAAATATGTTCTGAGATGACAGTTTCTAGGAGCCTGAGCCTGCACAGCAGAGTTGAAGGCAGACAGCTCCAGATGGCAAAAGCTGCCGAGGAGATGTCTTCGAGACCAGCAGTGTCTGAAAAGAAAGAACAGAGCGCAGGCCAGGTCTGGATCAGAGGAAAAGCCCCAGAGACATGTGATGAGATGCGCCTTTTGAAACAGACAGAAGAGAATAAGAAATAAGGAAGGGACTGAGCTGGTTCAAGTATTCTTGTAGCAAAATGAGGTTGCTTTATTTCTGTATCTGCAATCCATCCCCTTTCAAGGCATTTCGTTTTACTCCACTTTGCTTTAGCCCCTACTTCCTAAAGTCCTATTTCGTAGTACACCAAAACTGCATAAATAAAACCACTTTGGAAACTTCCTGCTCAGTCGTCTTGGGGGCATATATGATAGGCAGGGTTGGGATAACTCAGCCTTTCATATATTTTTAACTACCCAGCATAAGCCCACATTTAAATGTCAACAGTAGCAAAGCCAAGAATAAATTCACAAGCATGCCTGCATTCAAGCATATTAGTCCATAAACTTGCACACACGAGCACACAACACACACAAGCCACATGCACATGTGCACATACACACACACAGACACACACACACACACACACACACACACAATGATACTGAGAACAAACTTGCCAATTTGTAAATAGGACATAAGAATCCATTAGGACAATGGGCCCGTGGTTTGAAAGAGTAAATAATTGGTTTCTTGCCTGTGTCATGTTTTAATTAAAGATAGCAATGCAATCTACAATATATCTGGAAATTATTAGAAACCTGTTTTTCCAGAGGCAAAAAGGATCAATACCTTTTTGTCTCTGTGGCATAAAACATCTCAGGTTACTTTGTCCCTGTTTATTCCAGCAACTCACAGTTGAAAGTAAACAGTACAGTGACGAGGGGGAAATCATATTTTGAGAGTAAATGAGGACATTATGAAATTAGCTGAATTGTTTCTTTCAATAGTTCTTGGGCTTTCAGTCTGAAGACCTTTTCTGTTGGGATAGAGACAAAGGAACAGGTAAATGATTAAAGGGCAAGGAGGCTTTCCGATTTTTAAGCAAAATAGCCAAAAACCATTAGGCAAAGGCAAGAGCTAAGAGTATATGGAAAAAGATAGGGATCATTCATCACATCTCTGATTGAACTGAAAAAACTCAGCAAGCTCTGTGTGTATTTCTTTCCATAAAATGGGCTTTCAAAGCCTGCTGTTCTCAGGATGTAGAAAGCAAAACATCATGCCAAGATTTGTTTAATTCAGCATCTATGGAAAATACTGGGAGAGGTCACCACATGCAAAAGCAGAAGTCTTCTTCCCATGTGCTGAAAAGAAAAGTGCTGAAGTCTGTCCCATTGAAACACACCATCCTCACAGTATTTCAGCACACTATACAAAAGTGTTCAAATGGAGAAAATAGAATGACCCTCCAATCATTATCTATAGGACATTATGCTGATAAATGGTGGTATTAATGAACCCAAATGAATTTGAATCCTTTCTCCCTGCAGTTATTTTGATAATACTGGAATCTACTAAAGTGCATGGAATTAACAATTAAAGGGGGTTAAACAGACACTTAATACTTGTTCTATTTTGCACAATTTGGCAGTAATGCATCTGCTGTAATCAGGATTTTTATTTCTCTTTGGGAAAAAAAAGGGAAATGTTTATGTTTTGGAAGCAAAGCCTCCAGGATTTGCGGCTCCTCCGTGCAGACCCAGCATGTATGTGTTTGTGTGTGTGTGTGTGTGTGTGTGTGTGTGTGGCTTGTGAGTGTTGGTGGCCCCGCCGGGTGCGGCTGTCTTGTCTGGCTTTCTCCTTTTGCAACAGCTCCACCTTTGGGCTTCTTCAGGGAAGGTCCTTTTTGCTAAAAGATATGAAAACCTGCAGCAATCAGAAATATGCACTCCATCCTCAATCTTTTGTTCAATGAAACTAAAAAATAAAATTATTACTCTTATCAGAGATAGCAGAATAACAATAGGAAGCATGGAGGGAAAAGGGGAAGATAACAGAAGAGAAAAAGGACGAAGGAGGAAAGAAGAAACAGAAAAAGAAAGGGACAGCAAGAAGGAAATAGGAAGAGCTTCCTTGTTTGACCAGAGGAAGATGCAACAGCTCATGGAAAGTTTCTTTGTTGGACTGCAGACTTTTTAAAGACTGATAGACCCCAGGATCCAGGATTCCTGTTTCAGGCTTTATGAGAAATGCATTTCTTTATAGTTTGTTGTTTGTAAGCTATAGCACCAGGTTAATGGACAACAGAGTCTAACAGAGGATTCGGGCTTCTATTCAGCCCATTCTTAGTAATATAAGCATTATATGCGATGTATGCACTTTGGCAAGGTTTTTATCCTTTCTCTCTGAAAGCTCAACAGTGTTGTATTGTTTCCAGGCAGATTATAGTTTCACTCCTAGAAAGCATGACCTTATCTAACCAGAGATAGGGGAAGGAGAAGAGAGGCTTTCTAAATTTTCTCTCTACTACATTCCAACTTTTAGATATGTGATGTTCAGCTGGGCAGATATTTCAGGAATACACTATCCATGCTTAGTGGGCAAGGATGGAAATCTAGCAATTCTTTGTCTAAGGAAATTGGTTTGAGTTTTTGTTTATTTGTTTTCTTCCATGCTGTGGGTCAAAACCAGGACCTCATGCATGCTAAGCAAATGTTCTACCTCTGAGCTGTGCCTGCAGTTTTATTTGGGATTTTAGTATGAAAAAAGTCAGGAATATCTGCTCGTAATTCTGTGCTCTGTGGGAATGCAGATTTTTATAATCTAATCTAATGTACTCTAATCTATAAGGTTATGGGGGAAAAAGAACAGAAAAAAAATTCACAAATGGAATGGATAGGATACTCTGACACCTCAGATTAACTCCAGGAGCTGGACAAGTCCATGTACTTTGCTCTGGAGCCTATTGTTCTAACTTTCATAGCCTCAAACCTGGTTATTTCTCATCATCTCAACTTCTTGCTCTTGTTTCTCTGGAAATCACATTGCATACTTCACCCTGATCCCAAGTCCAAAAGTGCCTTCTTCAATAAGTCATTCCTCTGCTCAAAATCCTTTAAGTTTTCCTCATTGCTTGTAGGATAAAATTCTTATTTCTCAACCCTAATACCAAGATCTTTGCAGATCTATTTTGAAATCCCTCTTCCAATAATCCCAAGCAGGATAAGCATTCAATGCCTCTCCAGACCACTCTGAACTTCTCCCATGCTACTCTGCATTAAGTTCTGCCTATAATACTCTGTCTTGTAGAGGGCATAACACATTTATAAAAGCATTTAATGAAAGGGAGAAACAAATTGATAAAAGTATCCACTCCCATTTATAACTCTCTGCACATGTGTATGTGTATATGTATGCATATCTGATATTTTCAACTTCACATATGGATTATAAGCTTTTTTGGGGTGGTGGAGGTTACCGGGGATTGAACTCACGAGTACTCAATCACTGAGCCACATCCCTAGCCCTATTTTGTATTTTATTTAGAAACAGGGTCTCACTGAATTGCTTAGTGCCTCCCCATTGCAGAAGCTGGATTTGAACTTGCAATCCTCCTACTTCAGCCTCCGGGAGCCGCCGGGATTAGAGGCGTGCTCCACTGTACCTGGGAGATTATAAATTTTTGTGGGCACAACTCACATCTACTTGCATCTCGTGTGACAATTAGGGTAATGCTTTGTGTATAAGAGGCATTGAATTGGAAAAAAAAAAACTGGTTGATGGGTTGAATAGACAGAAAAATATGTCCCATTTTGTGCACCCAAATAAGGAGTTAAATACTTCTGACTGACATCTTTTTGGATAGCTTGAGAAACTAGTAATTGAATAATTCTGACCTGCAGAAAAGCAGGAGCTTTTACATTTAAATTTTTGCTATTTAATATTCAGCCAATCCCTATTGCAGAAATAAGCGGGCTCTTTATATTACCTCCTTTCTTGCAGCTCCAAGCTACGTTTGCATGTTTTTATACTTATTTTAAGTATCTATAAATCTTATATAAGCTGAAACCAGAAAAAGAAGTTTGCTTATTTTGATGCATAATTTTTCATATACCCTATTTTATTGGAAGCAAACTAAGCTTCAAGAATTCCTGTAACTCCTCACAATCACTTAGGCCAGGAATGTATCCAATATATCCGTATCTCTCTCTATTATGCATATCCACATTTTATTATTTTTGAATTTGGCTAAAGAATAATGGGTGCTCAGAAATCATCATTTTAGATATTCTCCACTTAGAAGCATACTATGCTTTCCTTTATATTCTAAGGAAATATTCCTTCCTCAGCTACTGAACACTGAGTTATTTCCCAGGCAGGGCCCTTACATTTTAATTGGTCACACACCTGATCACAGTAGACTGCAGGAACTCCTAGATCAGGACAAAGTATACCACCAAGCACATTCTATAGCATAAATAATGGGGTTGGGTGGCTCCTCATTAATGCAAAGAACTTTTGAAAATGTTTTCATGACTTTTGAAGAAGATGGGCTTGGAATACATGTTTCATGGAGGAAAAACCAACTTATAAATCAAAAGGTATCCATCATGTTCATCTTACACAAATACTGTAGTAATTGCAGAGAAAGTCTGGGTCTTAGTCTCTTGCATTAAAATTGTGATCAAGGTCATCAGAGTCTTAAGACTTAACAAAAGTGGTTTGTAAGAGGTAAATTGCAAAAGATCACTCATGCTGAATTTGATCAGAGAGGGTGGTCTTCCAGATCTGAATTTAGAAAGGGCATGCAAAGCCCACGAAGAACTGCCAAAATCCCTTAGTTAGGATTCAATCTAAGTCATACAGCTCTTTTCCTACATATTATATACTTTTTAAAAAATGTAAATTCTAGAATTCTGGAAAGGTGCTAGGCCCAGGAATAAAACATCTCCTTACTCTTTCATCTTAGTATTTGATTTGTAAACAGGTCTATCTTCTTCCATAATGTGTGACTTACTCTTCTATTTTATAGAAACCATATATTTTTTTTTGTCTCCTTCAGTGGGTACTTATCCAGAACAAGACATGTGGCATATACATCTAGTCACTTTGTGTTACCTAGAATGCCATCAGACACATGCTTGTGGTCAATAAATGCTTGTTATCATATTCCAATCCATTTTCAGATGATCAGGAGAGAATTATATCTTGACCACACTTTCATATCTAAAATCTTTAAAGTAATGCTTTGCAAACAGATAAAACTTGATGATCGTGGCTTTAAAACAAAGAAAGGAATGCATGAGGTAATTTCTACAAGATGAACGCTTTGTTAACACAGAACAGACCTACATTCTAAGTTTGGGGCTCAGATGCAGAATTTGAGCCATTAGTTGATATGAGAAATATATCAGACAAGAGACATTTATCTTTTCTTCATCAGAATAGTGTATTTCAAAAAATTTTCTTTTAAAGAAAGGAGCTATCATTTGTTATTGTGGCATTTCATGTTTGATTTCAAGTTTTATTTCTTGGCTTCAGTTTCAGTCCTGTACCATTTCCATGGTACCATGTATGATTTTAGCAAGTGTTAACTGTCACTGATGGGGAAGTTTATATGTGTCTGAGAAATAATTGTACCCATACTTTCATTTTAATCCTTTAAAAAATACCCTCTGCTTTGTTTTCAGAAGTGAAAAGGGCAATTTAATATCATAAAAGGCTGTGTAAGTATCCAAGACAAACACATTTCAAGTCAGAGATAGGCTGTGCCCCTACTGTTCACATCATACATTCATCCTGTGTGCCTCTGGAATAAAAAATTTAAAAAAAAAACCAATTTTTTCTTTTGTGCAGTTTTATCCCCACCCCCCCCCACATGCTATTTACATGTGACTGTTCAGCACATGTAAATAAAATATGTCATTATCCTTTTTAGTTTAAGAGGAAAAGCAGTAAGATAAAAATTGAAGCAAATGTTAGGACATAGGCTTGGATATTTTGAGTCTTTGGTTCTTGGAAATGCAGAGACAGCCTCTTGCCTTATGCGGTACTTTGTGAGAAGTACACTGCAAGGGTATGACACTTGGTGCATTAGTCAGTGTTCTCCAGAGATGCAGAACCAGCGTGCACATGCGTGCACACACCCACACGCACATTTATTATAAGGAATTGGCTCACATGATTAAATAGGGTGAGATGTCCCTCGATGTGCACTTGGTAAGCTGGAGACCAAGGAGAACCAATGATGTAAGTTCCAGTCCGAAAGGTGGCAGGCTCAAGACCCAACAGCTGATTTTTCATTTTGAATCCAAACGTACATAAAGAATGATGTTCCAGCTCAAGCAGTCAGGCAAGAGGAGTTCACTTGTTCTCAGCCTTTTTGTTTTATCAGGACTTCAACTGATTGGGGAAAGCCACCCTCAATAGAAAAGGCAATCTTTTTAGTCTATGGATTTGAATACAATTTCATCTAGAAACAAACTCACAGACAGACCCAGAATAATACTTGCTTAAATCTTAAATGTACGAACATCCTATGGCCCAGTCAAATTGGCACACAAAATCAGCCATTCAGCTAGGAATGGATTTAAGACCATAGTTAACAGTTGAATATATGTGTACAGATGCATATGTGCGATTTCTCAACTTAACCACTTGTTTTGTTACTGTATACATTTATACATTGAATGCATTTATGTACTGAATAGCAGCAAACATACATTTAATGTTTTGCAAATTCTTGCTTTCTATGAAGCATTGTACATATCTGGCCTCATTTATTTCTCAGGGCAAGTATGTATCTTACAGGATGCATATTATTAAAACCTTACATACATAGAAAGTAATTCTAAGATAGGTAAAATAAATTACTTGAAGTCATAAAACTTATAATTAATAACCTGAGACTAGAATGTTGATCTATTTGATATTGATACTCTTTATTCTAGTTTGCAAAACATACTTGAAAATAATGATACACTGAAAATCTGCATTGTATTTAGAATCTGAAGTTTTAAACATCATAGTCCTGTTTTGAGGAATATTTTTCTACCATAAAAGCTAATTTGCAAGAAAATACTATTAGAAAAAGCAATACTTAATCCTTTGTACATGTAGGAAAATAGCAGGGAAAAGGAGGTGTTTATACGGTATAAATATTGGAATGCTGGTAAGTGAATCAAACTCTTGGACACTAGGCTACTGCTTTTCTTTGGTAGAAATAAATATTCCTAAAACTCGCGAGTTCAACTCTCATTTCTTTGAAGGATTTTTGAGTCAGGTCTAATTATGACCTTCCTGTGGCAATAACTATTAAATAGATAGGTTATTATATAATTATTGATATTTAAAATGTTGATATAGCAACCTTTGTGCTAGACCTAGCTACCTTTCAAATTTTAAGAAATAGCTATTTAAAAAGTGCATATGTTTTTCTTGACTTCTGAACTTTAATATTATTCTTCTATGATAGAACCAAAAAAAAAGAAAAAGTAATACAATAATACATGTCTCTTATTGGTATAATCATTCCAGATTACACTAATTTGCCTTTATTTACCATGATATGCTAACCTTAAGTCTCACCACAGGCCCCAAAGAAGCATCTTATAAAATCCAATAGAGATTTTTGCTTACAGACATAATGGAGCAACTGATACTAGACTCACCTTCCTAATTTTATAATTTGGCAAAAATTATGAAACACATTGTTCTTAAATATAGGACAAGAGGCAGTACATGACTACAAATATCAAAGGAAGGCAAACAAAGAAAAGAAATCCTATAATTGCTCAGTATTTCTGTCTAGATACATTTTCAAGACCATGCATGCAAGGCATTAAAACAGCACGATGCCCTTGCAAAGTAAAGAACAAAACTCAGAATTTAAGGTTATGAAAGAGGCTGAAATTTGCAGAACATGGAATCAGGAAGGAAAGAGAACCAGAAATCTGCATAGGGACCCTTTGAGTCTTTGAACAAATGCTAATCAGAGCTTGCACAGTTGAAATGATATGACTTTATACCACTAGGCAAAAACAACCATCATGGGAAGGAGGACTGTGGAATAGCTACAACCAAAGCAATTCCTAGAGCTCACACAGGATGGGTGATTTTGAGCTGTGATAGCCAGAATAAAAGAAAATAACTAGACAGCTAAACTATTTAGTAGAGTCCCCAGAAGAACAGTGCTTAGCTGATCCTAGAGTAAAGTCTACTCTATACTCAACCTATTAAACTTTATGCAACTCTATAAAGAAGCAAACTGATCTACAAGAACACCAATTTTCTGCCTGAATGAAACTTCATAGTCTTCAAAGAAAAACAACGAAATCTAAATAAGCAGCAACATAGAAATCATAATTCTCAACACACAATCAAGAATTACTAGACATGTAAAAAAAACAAGAATGTAACTTAATACAGAAGTGGAGGTGGGGAGGAAAAGCCAGAAGAAACAGATCGTGGATTGATGGAATTGGCAAACTAATGTTTGTAAAATAACTATTTCAAATTTGTCCAAGATTTTAAGGAAAAAAAAAAAACATGGATAATGGTGGAGAGAAGAGAATATCTCAATAGAAGAATAGAAACCACACATAAAGAATCAAGCAGCTGGGACTAGGCATGTATGAATGTAATCCCAGGGGCTGGGAGGCTGAGGCAGGAGTACTGCAAGTTCAAGGCCAGCTTCAGCAGTGTAGCAAGGCCCTAAGCAACCTAGTGAGACCTTCTCTCAAAATTTGAAAAGATAATAAAAAATTAAAAAGGATGGGATGTAGCTCAGTGGTTAAGTGCCCTTGGATTCAATCCCCAGTAAAATGAACTAACAAACAAACAAATAAATCCAAGCAGAAATTCTAGAATTAAAAATAGAACATTTGAAATATGTAGGTAGACATATATATATCATATTTAATTCAAAACTTAATACAAACTACAGAAGGAAAACAAATCAACTCGAAGATAAGGTAATGCAAATGATTCAAACTCCTTCAGAAACTCGAGAAAAAAGAAATACATTTTAATAAATTTTATGTGGTTCCTATAACCCTAATACTCAATACAGGTAAGAATATTATAAGAAAAGAAAATTACAGACTTGTGTCACTACTAAATCTATATAAACATCACTAACATTTATTATAAAATTGAATCCAGCAATATTTAAAAAGAGTAATACATAATGACCAAATGATGTTGATCCCAATGCTAATTCAAGGTTTGATTAACATTCAAAATCGGACCAATTTAATGTGTCACATTAACGAATGTAAGAGAAAATTCACACGGTCAACTCAATAGATGCGGAAAATTGCTTGGCAAAATTCAATATTTATTTGTGATTAAGATTTTAAAAAAAGAAATTATTAGCAAACTGGGAAAAGAAGAGAATTTCCTCAACTTGATAAAGGGAATCTGTGTAAAACCTTGAGCTAACTTCAAATTTAATGACAAAAGACTGAATGATTTCCATTTAAAATCAAGAATAAAAAAGAAGTTCAGTCTCACTACTTCCACTTAACATTGTGGTAAAAGTCTCAGAATGTTTATTAAAATACAAACATAAACAGAAGGCAAACAGATTTGAATAAAAGATGAAATAATATTTTATTCACAGACAACTGACTGTATGTAGAAAATCTTAAGAAATATGCAAACCACAATATTAAAACTAATAAATGAATTCAACAAAAATGAAGCACAGAAATTTAATATATAAATTTAATATACAAAATTGTAGGACTGGGGATATAGCTCAGTTGGGAGAGTGCTTGCCTTGCATGCACAAAGCCCTGGGTTTAATCCCCAGCACCACAACAAAAAAATAAAATAAAAATAAAGAATTTAGTTGTGATTTTAGAAATGTTTTTTTTTTTAATGTGGAAATAAAAATTGAGTAAAGAAATCAAAAAAGACAGTAGCACTAAAATTCATATAATAGAAAGTGGTAAATTTTAAAAAGTTGTGTTATGGTTAAGATGTGACGTGTCCCCCAAAAGCTCATGTGTGAGACAATACAAGAAGGTTCAGAGAAGAAATGATTGGGTTACAAGAGCCTTAACCCAATCAGTGAATTAATCACCTGATAGGTATTAACTGAGTGGTGACTGAAGATAGGTAGGCTGTGGCTGGAGGAGGAGAGCATTAGGATGTGGCTTTAGTGTACATATTTTGTATCTGATGAGTGGAATCTCTCTCTGCTTGCTGATTATCACGTGAATCATCTCCCTCTGCGATACTCTTCTGCCATGAAGTTCTGTCTTGCAAAGAATGGATCTTGCTGTGTATGGACTGAGACCTCTGAAACCACAAGCCCCTAAATAAACTTTTCCTTCTCCACAGTTGTTCTGGTTGGGTCTTTTAGTCATAGCAACAAAAAAGCTAACTAAAACAGATATTGGTGTCAGAAGTGGGATCATTTCTGTGACTAACTTGACCATGTGGTTAAGAAGCTTTTGGAGCTTTTTGGAATTGGTGGGAGGAATTTTGAGATGTGTAGCCATGCACATTAAAAATGTTTTAGATTGTTGTAAGTAGAGCTTAATGGCTGATTCTGGTCAGAGTTCAGAACCCCAGAATGCCAATAGAACTGTAGACAATGAAGACAGGGCTCAGGAGGGTTTTGAGGAAAAGGAGGACACTACTGGTAATTGGATTAGATGCCGTTCATATTATGTTCTGGCTGAGAAGTTGTCTACATTTTGCCTCTGTCTAGAGACTTTTTGTGATGCTGATTTTAAAAGTGATGGACTTCTTAATCTGGTGGAAGAAATTTCTAGGCAGCATAGCCTTGAAGCAGTAGCATGGATACTGCTGTCAGCTTTTAGCCAAGTGTATTGTGATATTCAGGAGTAGGAAGATTTGAAAAACTTGGACTTGAAAGGTAGGAGTAAAACTGGGATTAAAGAAATTATAGTTGTTAAAGACATCACTGCCACTAAAGAAATGATAAACACTTTGCCCAGAGACAATAAGAAAGATGACTTGAGGGCATCTCAGGAATTGGCAAGATCATATCCATCTCAGTCTCAAGGGAATAAAAGTAAAATTTTCTTGAGAAGAGACCAGTGGGGTACCATTCTTGCACAAAGTGGTCTGGGAAGTTTTTTCAACATGCTCAGCTACCTATGCACTCACAGGCTGTTTCAGCCAGGGTGCCTGGAGGCGTGGCTACTGCTTTAGGTGGCAGCAGACCTTGGTGTCAACCATGTGGTGTGCATTCTGAAAGAATGCAGGCTGGTGGAGTTGGGGGGTCATGCAGGTTTCTACCAAGATTTCAAAGGAAGGCCTGGGAAGCCAGGCAAAGAGTCCCAGGGTTGGAGTCCCTGAGGGCTGACCCTGAGAGGGCGATGTGTGGAGATTTAAGTAGAAAGACAAAACTGCAATAGAAATCCCAGATTAAGAAATGCCAATATGGTATAATTTAAGGTCTGGTATTGTGATGCCTCCTGCTTCACTCTTGTTGCTAAGGATTGCTTTGCCAATTCTAGGTCTCTTATTCTTCCAAATGAATTTCATGATTGGCTTTTCTATTTCTATAAGGAATGACGTTGAGATTTTAATTGGAATCGTATTGAATCCATATAGCATTTTGAGTAGTATGGCCATTTTGACAATATTTATTTTGCCTATCCAGGAGCATGGGAGATTGTTCCATCTTCTAAGGCCTTCTTCAATTTCTTTCTCAGTGTCTTGTAGTTTGCATTGTAGAGGTCTTTCACCTCTTTTGTTAAATTGATTCCCAAGTAGTTTTTTTTTTTTGAGACTATTGTGAATGAGATAGTTTTCCTCATTTCTCTTTCAGAGGGTTTATCACTGATGTACAGAAATGCAGGTTGTAGGGGAAAAAGCATACTCACACATTGCTGGTGGAATTGCAAATTGGTGCAACCAATCTGGAAAGCAGTATGGAGATTATTAGAAAACTTGGAATGGAACCACCACTTGACCCAGCTATCCCACTCCTTGGTCTATACCCAGAAGACTTAAAAACAGCATTCTACAGTGACACAGCCTCTTCAATGTTTATAGCAGCTCAATTCACAATAGCTAAACTGTGGAACCAACCTAGATGCCCTTTGATAGATGACTGGATAAAGAAACTGTGGTATACATACACAATGGAATATTACTCAACAATAAAAAAGAATAAAATTATGGCATTTGCAGGTAAGTGGATGAAGTTGGAGATTATCATGCTAAGAGAAGTAAGCCAATCTCAGAAAACCAAATGCCAAATGTTCTCTTTGATAAGTGGATGCTGATCCATAATGTGGGGGAAGACACGAGAAAAATGGAGGAAATTTGGTCACAGAGTGGGGAGGAGGGAGGGGAGAGGGGGACAGTAAAGATGGTGAAATATGATGGACATCATAGCCCTAGCTTTATATATGACCACATGTATGTTGTGATTCTACATCACATACAGAGAAATGAAAAGGTGTGCTCCATCTGTGTACAATGAATTAAAAGGCACTCTGCTATTATGTAAACCTAAATAGAATAAATAAATAAATTTAAAAAAGAAAAAAAGAAATGCCAATATGGAACATATGCCAAGGAAGACTGCAGGAATTGAGCTGAGACAAGCCAACAGAAAAGACACTTGGGTTACAACCAACAAGGCCACAGGGGCAGAGTTACTGAAGCCTTTTGGAAAAAACATCGGAACGCCATGTACTCCAGATGCCAGGCACAGAACTCCAGAACTTCACGGCCCACTAGGATTTTAGTCTCGCTTTGGTCCCATCCTTTCTTTTTATGCCCTGTTTTTGTAAATGGAAATTTTTACTCTGTACCTTTATATATTGAATACTTGTAAATCGCTTTTGATTTTTACAGGAGCTCACAATGAAAGTTTGTCCTGAGTCTCAGAGGAGTCTTTAGACTTGAACTTTTGAGAAATCCTGGGACTTCTAACACTATGGAAATTCTTTGGAATGGAGAAAATGCATTTTGCATTGAGAGACGGTTTTAAGCTTTTGAGAGCGAGGGGCAGTATGTTATGGTTTGAATGTGAGTTGTCCCCCAAATGCTCATGTGTGAAAAAATGTAAGAAGGTACATAGGGGAAATAATTAGGCTGTGAGAGTCTTAACCCAATCAGTGAATTAATCCCCTGATAGGGATAAACTGAATGGTAACTGAAGGCAGGTAAGGTGTGGCTGGATGAGGTGGGGCATTGCAGGGCATGGATTTGGTGTATATATTTTGTATCTGCTGAGTGGAATCTCCCTGTCTGCTTTCTGATCATCTTATGAGCTGCTTCTCTCTGCCACACTCTTTCACTATGATATCCTGCCTCACCTTGAGCCCTGAGGAATGGAGCCTGCTTTCCATGGAGTGAGACCATGAGCCCCCAAACATTTCTTCCTCTACAGTTGTTCCAGTTGGGTCATTTAGTTGTAGCAGCAAAAAAGCTGACTAAAACAATGTGCGAATACCTACACACTGAAAAATACATACCATTACTAAAATAAATTAAAGCTCTAAATAAATATTCTTGAACTAGTGGACAATATTGTTTAGATATCTCTTCTGCATAATTTGTTCTATGGATTCAACGTAATCTCAAACAAAAATCACAGAAGAATTTTGAAGAAAATTAAAAGCTCTATTTAAAACTAATATGCAGGCAAAGGAAACTAGAGAAAGAATAAAGCTGGAGGATAATTTATTTTTGGATCAATTATAAACTAACATTGATCTAGGCAACATAGTATTTTATTAAAAAAAATAGATATATTAATGGAACAGAATGTTAAATCCAGAAATAGATCAACTATTTTTTTAGCATTTGCATGTAAGGTGTCTAAGCAGTGCAATGAAGGGAAAAAAAAACATTGCAAAATTATTCTGGGAAAAATGCATAACTACAAGAGAAAGGAAACAAGAGAATGAAAGCCTCAACCTTTACCTCACACCATAAATAAATAAATAAATAATTCTAGCTGGCTCACATTTCAAACAAAGCTAAATTTTGAAAGCTCTAGAAGAAAAGAAGGGGCAATAAGGTAGGCAAAGTTTTTCTTAGATAATACACAGAAAGTGTCATCATTAAAAACTGATAAATGTACCTAAATTAAAATGTTTGGTTCATTAAGAAACATTGTTAAGAAAAGCTAAATCCTCTAGTCACATATGAAGAAAACATATTTGTAATACTCATATTTCTTTTTTTTAAATTAGTTTATTTAATTGCATTTCAAGTCATGGCACATATATAGAGCTCAGTTTTTCCATTTCTCTGGTTGCAAACTTGATAAAGTTACACCAATTGTATTTTCATACATGCACCAAGGGTAGTGATGACGATCTCAATCAACCCTCTTTACTATACCCATTCCCCTTTCCTGCCCCCCACCTTCCCCATGTCGCGTCCAGTGTTCCTCTATTTCTCTTATGTTTCTCATTCCCACCTCCTTATTCATCAGCATCCACTAATCAGAGAGACCATTCGGCATTTGGTTTTTTGGGATTGGCTTACTTCACTTAGCATAATGCTTTCCAATTCCATCCATTTGCCTGCAAATGCCATAATTTTATTCTCTTTTATTGCTGAATAATATTCCATTGTGTATATGTACCATAGTTTCTTTATCCATTCATCTATTGAAGGA
>PVHX01001106.1:94732-131969 GCA_004024805.1 Geosciurus inauris | reverse complement strand
AAGTGGGATAGCTGGGTCAAATGGTGGTTCCATTCCAAGTTTTTTAAGCAGTCTCCATACTGCTTTCCAGATTGGTTGCACCAATTTGCAATCCCACCAGCAATGTTTGAGTGTACCTTTTTCTCCACATCCTTGCCAGCGCTTATTGTTGCTGGTATTTTGGATAGCTGCCATTCTGACTGGGGTGAGATGAAATCTGAGGGTAGTTTTGATTTGCATTTCTCTAATGGCTAGAGACGTTGAACATTTCTTCATATATTTATTTATTGATTGTATATCTTCTTCTGAGAGGTTTCTATTCAGCTCCTTAGCTCATTTATTGATTGGGTTGTTTGTTTTTTTGGTATTAAATTTTTGAGCTCTTTATATATCCTGGAGATCAGTGCTCTATCTGATGTGCATGTGGCAAAAATTTACTCCCAGAATGTAGGCTCTCTGTTCACTTCATTGATAGTTTCTCTTGCTGAGAAGAAGCTTTTTAGTTTAAGTCCATCCCATTTATTGATTCTTGCTTTTATTTCTTGTGCTATAGGTGTCTTGTTAATGAATTTGGGGCCTAATCCCATGTGATAAAAGGACTGGTTCATAATATATAAGCAACTCAGAAAAGTCAATATAAAAAGACTTTTTAAAAAAATACAATTTAAAAATGTGTAAAAGACCTTACTAAGCACTGTACTAGTGAATACCTAATAAATATATAATAAAAGCATTAGAAAGAACTCAACTTATTTGTTATCAAAGAAGTATCAAATGAAATCTCCGCCGCTAATACATATCCACCAACAATGGCTAATATTAAAAATATTGGCAACATCAATTATTGGTTAGTAAGAATGTTGAGCCACCACATTGCTGGTAGATATGTAAGAGCATTCAGCTCCTTTGGAGATAGATTTGGCAGTTTCTTTCAAAGTTAAACATGCATACACTCTATGATCCAGCAATTGCACACATAGGAAATTATACAAAAGAAATGACAATAAATGTCCACTGAAAATTTTGTACAGAATACACATAGCAACTTTAAATGTATAAGTAGACCAATGGATTAAAAATGTATTTTATTCAAACTGGGAAAAAACCATGCAGCATTTAAAAGGAACTACTGATACATGAAACCACATAGAGGAATCTCAGCAGTATATAATGCAAAAGATCAGACATTAACTGGTACTGAATGATTGCACTCATAAGAAATACTAGAATAGGCAAAATGAATATATGGTAAAAGAAATTGGGTAAGTAGTCAAAGGTGAGGCAGGATGAAGATTGACAGGGGAGAAAACTCTTTATGAGATGAGAGAAATATTCTTCTTGAAAGAAGCATGAAAATACACAGGTGCAGGTGTTTTTCAAAACTTAAGAAACTATGTTCTTTAGATCTGTGCATTTCATTGTTCATGAACACTTTCTCAAGCTAATATTCTTGACCCCTCAAAATAATTCAAAGGAGACTAAAATGCCTGGTACATAGTAGGCACTCAATAAATACACATTGTGTGGTATTCCTAGGAGGAATCATACGTAATATTTTTCTTTGCAAAGAACTACAGCCAATATTGAAGAAACAGCTCAAAGAGAATGTGAGTTGCATCATCTTTGCTCATAATGGATGTGAAAATTATTTTTTCAATATTGATTTCTATTCCAAGTGAAACTAAAACAGACCGATTTGTTCAATCTGCAGAGAGATTTAGGTAGTGTTAAAGTGGCTCATCGGCAGAATAGAAACAGAAGCAGCACAGATCCCTCGGCCTGACCTCTAACTTTATCAAACCCAAGCCAAAGATTGTGGTTGCATTTCTCAAAGTCCATTTGACCGACAGGAACTGTCAGCAACAGTGATACTTAGCAGAGATTCATTAACCTGCAGACCTTTTCCATTTGGGGAAATATTTTCTCAGTCTATTGAAAGCATACTCATTTCTCTAAGAACAACCTCACATGTACTTCCTCCTTGAAGTCTTTTTCAAGCTTTGCAGTCTGAAATGATCTCTACATCTTCTAGATCTTATGGCAATTTCCTAGTGCTTCTATTATAAAACCCATCACCTTCCACTTTATATTACAGCAATTTGGGTACCTGTTTTATCCCCTCTTGGATTGCAAACTGCTTTAGAGGAGAGAGCTTGTTATTCATTTTATATTTCCACAGAACATATTACACTGTGGTTTTCTATTCACATATATGCCAAAAATGTTCATGAATATATAGAAAATGGAGAAATGTTTGGATCGATGATGAGAAAGGGGAAAAAAAAGC
Source organism: Geosciurus inauris (assembly GCA_004024805.1). Classification (NCBI taxonomy): domain Eukaryota; kingdom Metazoa; phylum Chordata; class Mammalia; order Rodentia; family Sciuridae; genus Geosciurus; species Geosciurus inauris. The sequence continues at coordinate 129,703 of PVHX01001106.1, read as the reverse complement.
AATTACAAAGAGAACAATGTGATTCTGTTTATCAGGTGTTTTTTTTTTTTTTGTAAATTTATTCTTTTTCAAAGAAATGTATTGAGCACTGATACTGTTTTAGCTATGTATTATGGGAAGTACTTGAATTAGACAGGGACCTTGCCACTGAAAAAGGTCACAGATAGGATTGGGGAGATGGATATGTAAGTAAATAATTCTAAATGATAATTTTAGTGTAACAAGTGGCCTAGTGGAGAAGAGTTCATGGGAGAGTGACGGCATAAAGGAATAAACTAAACATATTAAATGAAAGTTTAGAGAATATGTGAGGAAATTGCACATACTTTTGGGTTCATAGTAACAACTAATCCATCAAGAGTTTCCCAAGCCCTGCTCAAGTCCTCTAATCCTTTTGACAACCATAGGATGGTTATTCCTATCCTCAGATGAAGAAATAGAGATCCTGAAATTAGGTATTCTGCCTGAGGCACTGGTGCTAACCACAGTGGAATAAGGATTTGGGCAGGGAATATGTGAACCCAAAATATACCTCTTTAATCGCAATGATCTGAGTCTTGAAAAGTGATTAGGTTTCCTTTGTAGAGTTTGTATGACGATGTTTGTGTGCATTCAGAATGGTTTTTATCAGTCAACATTTTTTACTGTTTCACTTAGATCAAATTGCTGAATTTTGCTACTGTGTGTAACAACAGAGCCTGTAAGAGGGGTAACAGAATTTATCAGAGTTTCCAAGTAGGTATTGAATATTCAAACCTCAGGAAGGGCAGGAACCACATAAGAGTAACATATCTTAGCAGGTGGAAATAATGGGTCTTCTCTCTTGATATGATTTAATTCTTGGATCAGGTATAAATTCCTGGATCAATAAATTTTGAATAGGCCCTACTAAACCAGGGCCACCATTTAATTTACATGGGACAACATTTTCATGACAAACTATGGGCAGGAAATGTGAAATATATCAAATGGTGTGGTGCAATATGGACACTCATGTGAAGTTCAATGGTAGCCAAGTGGCAGGCAGGGTGAGTACAGATTTAAACAGAAATAAAGCAAAACTACACAACAGGTATCTGCCCCATGGACTGAATAATCCTCTTGTATAAGTGAATGTCAGATATTTTATATCAGGTCATTCTTTTCTGCCTAGTTGCTGCTTGTATTTAATGCACTGAATAGTATCCAAAAATCAAGATTCTTTTTTCTGTGATTTCTTTTCTTTTCCCCCCAAATCTATTCTAGATTGATTTTACCTGGATTAAAATACAGGATATTTTCTCTCTGACTCAATATATTACTTGAAATAGTACCAACATTTACATTCAACTGTTTAACATCAATTTGTGATAGAGTTGGTAACTAATAAACTAAGTAGTTCTCAATTTGAGTTGGTAGAAGATTCAAGATCAGAGTTCTGTGTCCAATGGCAAGTCTAAAATAAAGCTATTTGCTTGCAATAATAATGTTGATTTTTCTAGCTATCCTGTCTGCTTTGTCTTTGTGGGAAAAGGGAGAAAGCACAGAGAAAATAAATAATAGTATTGTATTACCATGTAATTATTAAAGACTACATCCTATGTGTGTATTATTTGATTGAATCCTTCAACTGACATACAAATTTCTTCCTTTTATTTTAAAAATGTGAAAACAAGTTAATTTCAAACAAATAATTTATTTATAAGTTTTACTGCTAGAAGATGGCACAGGTAGTATAAAACTCTACATATCTACTTGTGTTTTTCATGTCAGCTCCATCTGAAGACAAAAAGCAATTGTCCAGGTTCTTTGGTTGACACTAGAACGACCCTGGTTGTTGACATATTTGGGAAATTTACCAAGATCAAATTTCACAATTACCTCCCTTTAAACCCACACTTCTTGGACTTTAAGGGTCTAGTATAATATATTTAGTCAATTCCAATGTCATAGGGAAATTAAGGTGTTCATTTGGTAAACTTGGTTACTAAATGCTGCAATGCTTTTGTGAAGCAGTAGAAATACTGTTTACTAACAGGATTCATGCTTTTGCTAGCTTCTGTCCAGGTTTCCTGTTATCTCCCACAAGTCTCTTTCTCCTTACACAAGAGCCATATTCCTCCTCTTAGTACTGGTTTTATCTATAGTTAATAACAACTCATGAAAAATGGCTTCCTCTACCAGTATACTGGAAAATAAAGACCCCTAATACTTAGTAGAATAAATTTCATCCAAGTAGGTGGGAGGCTATACTTTCATTGTTGGTTCATCAGTGTCTCATAAGATATGCTGTACAACTAATGTAACCACTCAGAGCTTCTTTTTTTCTTCATCTATCAATCCTGACACTAGCTATATTCTCTAAAACACTGAGAAAAGGTATAAATGAGTTAATGTCTAAGCCAATGCCTTAACCAAATACAAAATCTACTGTCACATATTGTGTTTCCCTTTGACAGACATTTTAAAAGAATTCATTAATTCTTTATATTTTTCAAAGTGGAAAAATCAAGAAGCAGAAAGTTAAAAATAGAAAACATTTTCCAAGAGTCTAGTATAGAAATTAAAAGGCTGTAGAGGGCTCTGGGGGCTAAACAGCCAAGTAGGATTTACTCTGAAGCACACAAGCTATGGCAGGTGTTGATTTTTCAAGACAACAAAAATAAAACTTTAAGAACCCACTAACTTTAACTATGAACATCTGGAATTTTTGAACTTCACAATGTCAAGATCTACCATGCTCACCGATCCATTGACCTTTATCACACTTTCACACCCTTGGTATTTGACAAACTCCTCCCTGACTATCTCCCTTTAGTGCAGCTCTCAGGGATGTGAAGTTGTACTGCAAAGACTCAGAGCTCACAGGCAAGAATCTCTTCTGGACTGCTACGAGAGCTCCAAACTTCAGTACTCTCCAAACCCTTTCAGATTTCGTTTTATTTAAAGGCTCACCTTCTGAGAGTCTTCCCTTAAGGCTTTGTTAGAAAGACCATATATTTTCAGATTTCATTCAGGGAAAACATTCATTCATTCAGAGAAAGACAAAACAAATTCCCTGGGCCACACTGACATTGGTGAGAAATAAAGCTAGATTCCAACAATGGTGTGAGAGACAAAGCAAACACCAGCAACATGGAATGAAACTCACAAGATGATTCAACTGCTCACAAGAAATGGACAGAACCTCTGGAGAAACTGCAGCCGTCTACTGGAAGGTTCTTTTTAAATGTGGGTTTGGGTATAGAGGTGGTAGGAGGAGATCCTCTCTGAAGAGGTCTGCACAGCCAAAGTTTTGGTGCAGTCATTTTGAACAACGTGTGTTGAATCTGTCTTCAACAGCATCAGCTAGCTGGAAAATGTTGTGACCTTCACTGGAGCATCAGTCATTCTTTTGCTTGAGTAGCTGAATGAAGAGTATGTCATTCTGTCATAGCAACAACTGGGAGAAGGAGAAAAAATTAAATCGATCCTCTCCTACTCAGAGAGGCTTAGTTTCATTGGCACCTACCTGACACAAATACTCTTTGCTAGGTTTCTATTTGCTCACGGTAATTAAATACTCCTGTCTTGGACTTCACAGCCAAATGCCCTGGCTGATGGGCAGGACAATACTAGCCACATTCAAAGGACAGGGTTAGAATTGTGCTCATTCTAAGTGCCTCTGATCTCAGATATGTGTCTGCCTGGGTTCTCTCCCTTTCTCTTTATAAAATCCATTCCACTCATCAAATGTAAGAAACTATTAAAAAAATACTCTGTATAATGTGTAATTCATTGACACTTGTAGTCCTTATCTCAGCTGTTAGAGCATAACCATACCAAAATCTGGATTTCAATTGAATAATTTAAGCATTTCATGAACTTCTAATTTTTTCACTTGTTAATTAAAATATTGAAAATGAATTAAAAAATGGAGAGAAGAATGACAGAAAGTAGGAGATCTAGGCAGTAAGTCCTATAATTATTTTGCCACAGATTGTTACAAGATTATCTTACCTTTCCGGTTTGTTTGCTTGCTTGCTTCTATTTGTATTTAAGCATCTCCCTGAAGTTAGAAGGTAATGGAATGGTTCTGTGACTGACCACAATTTTTTTTTCTAAGACAGTGGTAAAATACAGGGGCTTCTATCCCTTAAAAAGAAGTGAATAACAATTGCCCCATGTGCCTTTCAATAACTAGCAAGATTAACCCCAGAGAAACCTCTTGTAGCTGGGACATTGATTGTTCTTTCTCATCTGAGCCAGAATCTATTTGAGGAGACTCAGTCCCATCTCTACAAGGAGAGGGAGGAGGTGAAGGTCAGGAGTTACATAGTCTGATTTTCTTCTTTAGATTCCTGTGCTCAGGACAAGCCTCTGCATATGGTCTACTTGGGAATTGGGGCCATCACCCACAGACTTTAGACCCTAAAAATGCTTTATTTAGAGAGATATACCTTAATTTAGAGAGCTTGCTTTTTATTTCTTACTTCAACTTTTCTGAAAATTATATTAGTACTCCACATTGCTTTGCTATAACTTATCAGACCAGTCTTCTTGCATTATCTAAGAAACTTAGGGTCTGAAATGATGCAGCAGAAACTATAGAAATATCTTGACAAACACTAGATGCTAAATAAATGCAATTAAAGTGCTTAAGATCTCAACATGACTCTTTTCCTTTCATTTTTTAGATATACACAATTTTATTGATTCTTTTATTTTTGTACAAAATTTGTGCATTAGGCACTTGGAAAAGCCAGAATGTGTCTTTTGGATAAGATGTATCCATATTCAAATAAAAAAAATTTATGCTAAATTTTATATGCTAAGACAAAGTGAACCAATAATATAAACATGTACCATAAAAGGCATTGGGTTCAGGAGATTTGGGATTTGATTGGAACTGGGAATAAACATGTGAAAAAAGAAGGAAGGAGAGCTACAGGTATTTAGTCTTTTCTCTTCACTATGTTGCCACACAACACAATGTCTTGTATGTGACTTATGTCTCTTCTCATAAATTGATTTGTATTTATCAGGTTTTGTCTATTTCTTATTCTTATACATAGCATTTCTTATTTCTATCTTCATTACAATCCTAAAAATCATTATTCACCAACTTAGATGGCAAACTTGTGACAGTGCTTAGAAGAACTCATTCATCTTTCTTTGAAGTCAGTACTATTCCAGTGAAATTTGCTGCTTCTACATGATCAATGAATAGGCTACAGAAAGAAACATTGGTATTTAAAGAATACTAAAAACTCTGTGGTGACAAAGTTGAGCATACATGTTGGGGCGTAGGCAAGTTAACTTTGATTAATTGACTGAGACAGTTAAAGAAGGTTTTTACACATCAAAAGTGAAGATTGAACTCTGTTCTAGAAACTACAGAAGGCCACTCAAATAGAACATTGTGTGGGGGCTACTTAGATCATAAGAAATAAAATATTTCACTATAATTTTCAGTTTTTTGTAGATAGGTAACTGCATTGAACCAAGAATACAATAGATACTGGTCAATAAAACTTTTATGAAATAACAAATTAAACCTCAGTTATGAATTCATATACTAGATGAATCAAAATTTATACTAGGAATCAAAATCAGTTCAATTATAGACTAAACTTCATTGATCCAGTATAATACCAGTGGCAGGATTTGAACCCAAGTTTTTTCTCATTTCTGGGCACTCGTTGAACAATTGTATATTAAATACCAACTTTTTGCAACAAATATATATTGAGTAGCTGCTGTTAAAAACAAATACATACACAGGCTATTAAAAGACACACTTTGATTCTTTGCAGATACCATAAAGTTTAAATTAATGACTCTCATTGAAGATACTTAAAATCTTACTGCATGAAGTAGATTTAGTCATTTGAAAGCCTTGCTACTAATAAAAGCAATAGCAGTCCACTAGTAAAAATCTAAGGTAATATATGATTATGTAGCAAGAAATGGCTCACATGTCTTGTGACTTGAAACTACACTGGAAATCAAGAGCAAAAGATATTAGTGAAGCCAACCTCATGGTCTGCTCTGGGAGGTTTCTTGTTACCCTCTTTCCTCCTTAGCTCCATATTATTTCAAGTCCTGCAATTTTTTTTACATCTATTGGGACACATTTGTTTTGATATTTGGACCAGTTAAAAATATACTTCAATGGTGCTAATTTCTGTCTCTGACCTCCTCTCCAAGTTCAGTGTAAACACTTTGATTGAAATCACCCTTCCTGGATCTCAGATGTATCTGTCATGATGATTATATAAGTTAGCTCATCCTCCTTCTAGGCATTAAGGTCCATACTGTACTCATGGGGAGAAATCACTTTACCAAAGAAGAAGGAATCTCATCACTGAAAAGACTACTGTTGACCACCTTCTCTATGTTAAAGAAGAAGAAGGAAAAGAATAAAAGGAGGAAGAAGGGGATCATCCAAGTCATACCCAGTTTCAAATCTAAGTTTAGTTCTACATATTGTGTGAGAAAGAGATGGCGATATATTATAAGGAGAATTCTGAACACACCTCCATTCCTAAATGTTTTGCAAGTGTACTATCCTGTAGTCAGAAGTTTTTGTATTAGCTACCCATTTAAATGCAAATGTTTGGGACTGGGGTTGTAGCTCAGTGGTAGAGCACCTGCCTAGCATGTGTGAGGCACTGGGTCTGATTCTCAGCATCACTTATAAATAAATAAAATAAAGGTCCATCAACAACTAAAAAAATGTTTTAAAAAATGCAAATGCTCGCTGGCTGCACATTAGCAACTTCAAGTTTTGATTGACATAAAGTCTAAGGTTAGATCTAATTATAACTTAGGTAATTTTAACAGGGTTGAAGGATCAGGAAAAATGTAGCTGACACTATTGGTGGGGAAGAAAAAGCTTATTTGGGAGGTCCACAAATTGAATGAGGAAGGGTTCACAGGACCATCCCATGACTTTATGAGAATAGAGGTTTTTTTGAAAAGAAGTGTTTAGTACTTCAAAGATCAGACCTTTTTATTATTAATTTTTCTGTTCCAAAATCTGGCCAATGGTCAGGCTATAAAGTTTGTCTAAGATATCTGAGATTTTACATAATTTAGGTGCAATGGAGAAACTGAGCTCTTCCCATTTTGTCTCCTCTTTTAAAGGCTAAGAATTTGTAGTTAGTTTTAGATTTTAGATATGCTCCCACCATGAGCACCATTAACACCATTAACAAGACACACTGGGTTCCTTCAACGCTGGTGAAGTTCAGTGAAGATCATGACCCTACTATGAATGAATGTTGGTAAAAGAATTCAGAGTGAAGTTTGCCTCTTCATTTTAATTCATTATGTAAGTTATGAAAAACTTCTTTAGATATAGTCAAATTTTTATTTATGTTGTTATCTATATGGTAATTCCCTGAAATTCCATCAAACATTTTATCCTGCTTGATTCTTTGATGATTTACAAACTGTTGTTATCTATTCTGCCTGAGGACACTTTTCTCCAACTAACAACAAATAGAGTTGCATTCAAGTGGTTGAATTATATGTCCCTATTACCTGTCAGCCAATGAGAAGTGTGAGCATGTCAGTATATGCTGGGAAAATTATGTATAAGCAAGAAGTTTAGCTTAATTATTCAATTCGCCAATCATGTATTTAACTAAATTGTGTATAGCAATGACCTAAAAAGAATGCACTATACTATTAATGGAAGTAAAGAAAACTTAACGATAGTTACCATTTAATTTATTCTAAGGATTTCATAAGAATTCTCTTAAGAATCTCAGGGTCATATGCAATATAAATTGTTCAAGTGTTTGTTTCTGTTATTGTTGTTAAAATGAGGAGGCTAAGGCTTAGTACTTTGACCAAGGCCTCAGGTACACCTAGAGTTAGGGATGGAATGCAAACCAATCTGTGACTTTGAGTCAGTACTTCATACTCCATCATATTATTTTCTAAATAGCCCTCTTCTACTGCCATAGTCCAAATGTCCTCTCTGAGCAGAGCTAGGAGCCATCTCTGATATGGTGAAGATGTAAAAGTGTCAAGTGGTCAATTTAGTAACTTCTTAGTAAAAATAAACAGAGCATCTAGATGTCTTGGGGGGATCTATCAGCTATAGTATTCTTCTTCTACAGCCCAACCCTGTCCCCCAGTGCCATATCTAAGTTAAACTACTACCTATGACTTCCCTGCTTTGAATTCCACCTGATCACCCTCCCAGTTTGCTTCTCTTTCCCTCCTACTGAATCCCTGCAGGAACCCTAGCCTGTGTATAGCTTGGATAGGTATATCTGTTCTCACTAGTCCATCCATGCTGGATACCACTCCTCACAAAGCATGTCAGCACCATCAAGGAAAATAGACGCCTCCCTCTCTACAATCTCTTACCCTTCCTACTTGGATTGGTAAGCCTGAATTTGGTTGCAGTTTTTTTATAACATCACAAAACTTGAGAACTAAATCCTGAGAGATTCTAGTCTTCACACCTCTAGCTGTAAAGTGTAATAATGCCATAACTGGAAGAATCTTGTAACCTTAACATGTTTATGTCTGATTATATTACCCATCAAGTGTAAAAATTCACTTTGCAAAAGTGTAAGTTTCCTGTGCATAGAGACCCTACCTGTCTTATTTACTGATGCGAGCTGAAAGGCACTATAAGGGATGGCCCTTAGTAAGAGCTCAAAATTTTTTCTTTAATTTGAATCAATAGTAGAATGACAGAGTCAATGAAAAAAAGGAGGAACGACATTCTAAACTACCTGCTCTTTCCTCTCTACCACACATATCTCTTCTTCATGATTATGATAACCCTAAACTACTTCTGATTCTTGCAATTTAGGCTTCGTTACATCATATCAAATGATTCCATTTCCCAGGATACCTGAACAAAGTATCTATGGAGGATACTGTGGTCTAGGAATGTTTTAGATTATCTGGGCACGGTATTGTGTCCTCCCATCACTCCTCTTTCTTTTTCTAGGAAAAATGAATTTGTTTGATCACCAAAAATATTTATAAAGAGAACAAATATCCACATCATACATTTTCTCACCTCAATTCTAATTGCTTTTGTTTATTTGTGTGTTTGTCTGATTTCATTTCTCCATTATAAACCTCAACCATGTGGACACACTTTGGTTTTGCTTAGTAAATAAATTCTGATGAAATTTTATGTGGAAGTGGCATGGTCGTAGTCAAAGTGCATGTCTTTAAGCAACAGTCTTATTAAGAACATGCTTTCAGTTTTTATGATGGATTTTGAATCTGATTTTGAATGATTGAAAGTTTTCTTAAAATGTGTACCATATGCCTACATTTTTGACATTTATAAAGAAAGCTATTCTACATCTGAGCTCTTTGGTTATCTGACTACTGGAGAATATGATGCAGAGAACACTTACTGAAAGGAAAATGCTCTTTTACAACATCCTTTAGTATGCATTATAGCTCTTAAAGAAATGGAAGCCAAGACTTCCAAATATATTAGGCTCCAAAAGTTATCACTCACCAATATTTGACACAAGGGGAGGCCATAGATGAAGTTTGCATAGTCCTTGTTAAACCCTGAGTTTAATGATTTTTTAGGACTTTTGTATTAAAATGGGATTGTTAAAATATACTGCCATTCCAGAAGTATAAAAAATACATACAATAAGTTCACACAATGCATACTGATAATGACTCAACAAAATAAATGGTGAAATAAAGCCAGTATTGTTCACCCTGTGTTTAAAATAACCTTTAGGCATTTGGGGATTTTTATTGGTAACAATTTGGTGGCAAACTATGCAGTGTAAAAGAACAGTTTAAAAGCTAATAGGAAAAATCTGGCATTAATAATACTGTAGATTACAGTGAGAACAATAGTGAGGTTACTGCAGAGAGCAATGTATCTAGATAATTAAACTGAAACCATTTTAGTCCTATAGCAGTGTAAGATATGCTGCTGAGAACATAAGAGATCCCATATGCAAAGCTAAGAGTAAGAAGTTGGCTTTCTGGTTACACAAGTAGATTGAAATAGAGTGCTGAGGAATGCAGGGAAGGGTAGGCTGATCATCAGAATTCATGGATCATCATTTCTTTGATGCCAAAGATTCATATTATCATTCTAATCTTGAATTATGTCGGTAAATATGATACCTCCCTCTCAGCTTAATCTGTTCCAAAATCACAAATAAACAACTTAAATGTGCTAAAGATCTTGGAAACCCATGCCAAAATGAACTATGGACAGAATCACTCAGGACTTGATATTAAGGATAAAATCCTCATTAAGTTACTTTTTACACAAATTCATAAATAGGCTAGTAGTATTTTTGTGTCTCAGTATCTCAGTAAGAATGATAATGAAGCAAATGTTAATCTTGATCTTGTGATTCAGAGTGATTATTAAGTTCTTCATTCTTGTTATATCTAAATGATTTTTGTTGGGAGGCTGAGATATGTGTTTCTTAGAGATTCATTGCTGTCTGAGATTGATTCTGACAATAAGTATAAAAGAAAATAAAAGAATTATAAGATTTTATTAATAGCCAGACCATAATAGTGGATTTGGGCTGAGCCATTGCACAGAATATGCTCACAGATACTTAGATGTTAATGTAGAAGACATGCTTGAAAGCTATCACACCATAGCTATGCAGAAATTAGAACCATGGGATCATCCTATGTATTTTATTCTATTTGGTGTTATGAATGTTTTTAATTCATAGTCTTTTGGTTTTGTTTTTTGTTTTCCATCATTCTAACCTTAGTAAAATCCTAGATGAGAAACATTATGTGCTACACATTTTAAATTTGTGATCTTTGAACTCCAAATTTAAAGAGAAGAGACAAGCATTTTTGATTCTAGTTTATCTAAACAGGCATTCAAAATCCTGAGTTCAAAATTTGTCAAATACTCACTAATTCCTTACACATAAGGATCCCATGAAACTTTTCAATATATATTATTTACATTTAGTTTTTCACTTGGGAACCACAAAAACCAGGCCCTGTATGATAAAGATGTTAGCCCCCTTGGAATGATAATGAAATTTAAGCTCAGGGACTCAAGAAACTTGTCTGCATAGGAAGTTATGTACACTTGGACACCAAGTTCTCACATGTTTCAATTGAACAGTCACCTATCATGATAAAAGGGCAATTTTGATTTTAGGTGAGTAGTCCATGTTAGAATTTCACAAAATAGCTATAAAAATGTTTCAAAGAAACTAGGAAAGAAATTTTTAAAAATATGCAGAGACCACCACCACAGCCTCCAGCAAACCTTTACACCCAAGGGAGGAGGTGGGAGGGGCTCTCTGCTTCACTTTAATAAATGACCCTGAATTCAGATTTGTAATATTCACTCTCAATACTTTTGTACATAAAGTTCTCAGCAAGGGAAAAGTGTTTTTCCCTTCTGAGCTGTATTCTCAAAGAAGCTGAAGTTTATTTTATATCTTACACAATGTCCCCAAAGGACCAATAAATAGCAGGAGAAGAGAAGGAAGAGTAGGAGGAGGGAACTCCTATTTCCCTTGGTGTCCCTGAATTTTTCAGCCACAGACCCAGCATCATGATGCTTTTCTGAGTCAGTTCAATGGGGATTGGCTATTAGCACAAAGAACCCAGAAAAAGCCATGCCAACTTATGATGGCTACTATTTATAGGGATCAATACTTGATGCTCTCTCCTTTTTTATTCCTGGCCTGTGTTTTGCTTTCTTCAAGCAAGGGCTATCTACAAGACCTGGGAGCAGAAAGGGGGGAAGCTGTTAGATGGAAGAAGAAGAAAAAAAAGAAGAGGAGGAGGAGGGGGTGGAGGAAGAGAGAGAAAGGGAGGAGGAGGAGAAAAAGTAGCCTGATTGCAGCTTAGTTTTGTGAATTCAAGAAGTGTGTGTTTGAAAAATGAAGGTGCATAAGTTAGTGTAGCTCCAGGGCGCCAGCTTCCCTAGTGTTAGCATAGCTGACACACTGACAGTTTATATGGAATTTATGTGCCTATTTCCTCTGCTTTTTATGGGAAAACATGTTGTTACCTTACAGCTGCCCACATCACACGCCGCCAATCCGCCTCTGAGCCATAGAGCACCTTTCTCAAGGAAACATACATACATCAAGGGCTTATGTATTTTTTACAATGTTGTAAGGGGAAAATAATAAAATATGGGTTACTGTGTACACCATTCCACGGTTTAATTTTTTTTTATTTCACTGGTTTAATTGACTCTGACCATTTTTATTGCCCTTTTTCCCACCTCATCTCGCCATTTTAATTGTTTATGTGTTTGTGTACAATTGGATGGCATCTGGAAAGGACAGGAGCTGTAACCACAACTTAAACACCAATTGCAGGGCTTTAAAAAGTAAATAAAGCATTTAAGCTGCCACATCAGTGGCAAGATATATGCAGATGTAAACAGAAGGAAATGTACATTTTTAAGTGAAATGCTTAAAAATCAGCTCCTCTTTTCAATCACCTGCAGGAGCTTTGGGTCTTCTGTGCTCTCTGCCTGGTGACTGAAGTGCACAAGGAAGCAGAGCTGGAGCCCGTTCTGCCTTCTTCTTTGACTATATGGAGCTCTGGGTGGTCCACAGGCCTTTACCGGAGTATTAGTGAGAAGTAGGTTGTTCATGGCCAATGCTGGGGCCCTTTTACCTGCTACCTTGCCTCTGATCTGACCACACTCCTATGTCTGCCCATCTGCCAGCCTGTAACTTAACCTAGCTTTAGCATTGCAGCATTTCTTTCAGGAAGCAAACTATTTTTCTCTTTAACTTCTATTCCTATTCTTTCAATGAGACAACAGAAGCAGGGGAGTAAACTATGCCAACTTACATTTCCTAGAGTTTTCTACATTTGCATATAGGATCTTTTGTTCTAAATCAATCTTTAATGAGGAAATAAAGACTATAATGTGATGAGAGCAAAAATATGGAGACAGGCTGATGAATCCAAAGCATAGGAGGCACCTTCTTCTTTGCAAAAAATAGGACTGACTCTGGACCCTACGAGAGGCAATAAATGGAAATAAGATTTCAGTATTTACCTTGCCAAGCTCCCCCCACACTTGTCTGCTCAAGCTTCTTGTGGTATACCTGCTTATGGGCATATGATTAAATAATAGATCTTGCATGAGATTCTCATTTAAAAAGGAAAGATGGTCTAGGTGAACTTTGCCTTTCAGTGAGTAGGTTGGCTGCTGAGTGATGTAAAGAATTATCTTATTTTTCTTTTGTATGTGTGTATAGGTACATCTTGTACTTCTATGCCTGATGATCTTGCCATAGTGAAGGTCCAGAAGTTTTTATGTTGACTAATTCATTGAGGAGGTGAAGATTTTAACTCCAAATATTATACCCCTCCACCATACTACTTTTTGAAAACAAACATTCTGTAAATGTGCAGATGAAAATGTCATAATCTAGGATATTGGCATTGGAAAGATCATGAGAGACACACGACCAGCACCACCTGCAATCTGGGTGAATCACAGCAAATCAATGGAATCTACTTGTGTATTGTTCTCCTTGTAAGGCTCTGTCTTCCAAAATGATACATCACCTTTCTTTATTATTCTGTAGCCAAACTGACACAAGACTCAACAAGTTAACACATTTTAAAAAGATATACCATAACAAATAGCAAATACATATTTCATAAAGCATTTTTCCTGCTTTGCTATATACAGATTAGTCATATTTGTGTTCACCCTGCTTTAGGGTTGGTCCCTTCTCTAGCTTCTGATGTGCCTCCACCTACCCTCTTTGGCTCTGCCTGCTGGGATTCCTCAAAGCCCAGGTCAAGTCAAGTCAAGACATTTCCTGGTCAGTCTACTTTAAACACATGAGATCATACTATATGGTAGAGAATTTTGACTTGCTCTTTGCATATCTGGTGGTTGAAATTATGACTAATGAAAGTAAGATGAAGATAAAGCCCAGCCCAGAAACAAGAATTTTCTAATGATTAGCTCTGGATTACAATAGAATGAGATTATTTAGGAACCAGGAGTCAAAAGAAAAGCATAGAAGAGCAGCAAGGACATAGGACATTCACAAATGAGGACTGGAGTGGTTTGTAAAGTTCCTTATAGAGTAATCACTCTTTTTATCTGAAAGTGAATCACTCTATCATGGTTTCAGTTTCATGCTAACATTCTTAATGAGATAGCTCCAAAGGAAGAGGCTCCACCCTGATGTAACTCACCCCTTCTGTTAGCTAATGATGGCATTTGCCAAACTCTGGGTCTGGATGAATGTCAAAGGTGGGAACAAATGCCAGGAGGATTTGATTACCTGCAACACATAAGTCTTCCTGCTATCAGAAAGAGCAGGGTGGTATTTGTTTCCTCTTTCAGTTATTTAGATAATGTTTTGGATAAGTTCTCAGCCTGGTTTTATCTATTATTGGCTTTAGGTTTCATGTATGCTTATCCTATTTATAAAAGGGTTATGTATGACCTAGCTCATGGCTCTCTTTGCATTGATTCTGGGGGATAGAAATGTGCTTTGCATTTTTCTTGCCCTTCAGTTGTTCCTCCAGACCAGGAATATATACAAGAAGAAATATGACAAATATAATCTGCTCTCATGTCAACTTGCATTAATTTAAAGTGAAAAGCCAAAGAGATCAGAAATTCTCCTGTACCAAGATTTGTACAATCAGTGTCTCTTGACACTGACAGGGACAGAACAAGAAGCAACTTCAGCTTCCTGCAGTGAACAGTGTGATAAACAGAGAATGTTGTCCATGGCACATCTGTGTGTGTATGTGGACATGCTCAGACTTTTGTTGAGCACCGGGTTTTGTTAGACTCCTTTGGTCTTCTAAACTTCATCTAAAAAGAAAAACAATAAAAACACAGAGATGCCAGTCTGAAAGGAATCCCAGAGGGTCTTCAACCCAACTCCCTCATTTCACTGATAGGAAGCTTGAAGCCAAGGGGGTGAAGGTGGGTGGACTTTCTTGTCCACAGTTGCATGGCTTGTTAATGGAAGAACCAGGACTTGGCAGCGGTCTTTTGTTCTTCCCTTCATAACACCCCTTAGGCAAACCACTGAAGGGTTTTTGAGGAGCTTGAATAGAATGGTTGTTTAATAAAGATCTCTATTGAACCTGATCCTATACATCTACCATAGGAAATAATGGGTTTTAGGACACTGAGAGCCACACCTAGAAAATGATTTTTCTTAGGTATCCTAGTGTACTACTGACATGAAACACAGTAGATTTTTGATAAAGGGTAAGACTTAAAAGTAGTACTTATATTTACAAAAACAGCTAACATTTGCTGAATGCTTGCTTTGTCTGTCTCAGTTCTGAGTGATTTCATACATTATTCTTATATAATCCTTAATATAGAGCAATGATGTAATTATCATAAATATTCCTCTTTACAGAAGGAGGAAACTGAAATTCAGGAAATGTGCCCGGTGCCACAGTTAGTAATGGCAGGAACAGAATTGCAGTCTCAGCAATACCATTCTAGGGGCGGCTTTCTGAACCACTAAGTTATGTTGTCTCCCTACAGAATGAGGGTATCGTGGATGGTTACTTGTGCTATATGACTCAAAAAGAGAAAACAGTCCAAGATTATTTCATTGCCACTTTGGAAAACATATAACTCTAAGAGAAAGGCACTTGGAACAAGTTGCTTTTCTGACATTTGTTTAGTGGCAGCACTAGAAAATTCCAGATCCTACAAAGATTTATATAAAGGCTTACAGTAAGAAAAATTATGCTAGCTAGGCTTGGTCGCTGAAATCCCAGTGTCTTAGAAGGTAAAGACAGAAAGAGTGTAAGTTCAAGGCCAGTGTGGGCAACTTACAGAGCCCCTGTCTCAAAATAAAAGGGCTGTGGATGTGACTCAGTGGCAAAGTGCCCCTGGGCTCAATCCCTAGTACCAAAATAAGACAAAACAAAAATTATAGTAGTAAAAAGCTTGAGAAATCTAGGGTAAAAAGAAAGTGCTGAAATTCTGGAGGGAAAGAAAGCAAGAAAAATGAAATAAAGACAAGGAATTAATAAATACATACAACACATATAAGTCTATTGCATGTGTTATAGGTCACCTCATAATAAGCATGTGTGTATAAGGTCTGGTACAATGTGTGCTCCCATACACAGCCATTGAACTCTTAGAACTAAGTTGTAGTGCATGTCCATTATTTCTATTCTTTACTAACTAAAGTCCCAGTTTAAATGGGACTCACTCTTTTCTTTAAAAATTTCTTTTATTATGATTCAGGTCATTAGCCCTTACTTCAGAATTGGTGCATTAGTTTCCATATTGCTATCTAAATTTATCTTTTGAAAAATGCCTCTTTTTTCTCCAATACTTCCAAGTCATTTTCTAGCTCAAATGTCTTCTTTAACTTCTGCTTTCTAAAAGCATGAACCTATCCCAGTGCTGAAGTACACCCATACAACTGGAACCCAGGTACTCCTTTGAAAAATCTAGTCAAGTGGACCCATCGGCCACCTCAGTACTTGTTTCTTCTTCCTATTTCTGAACCTTGGCAACTGGCATGTCCTCCACTTAGAATACCCTCCCTTTCTTCTGATCAAAACCTGAGCCCTTCCAAGGCCCAGCTCAACTGCCATTCCCTTCTGGGAGCTTCTTTTATTATCACAATCAAAAAAAATGCTTTCTGGTGAATGATACAGGACCAAATTACAGATTATCTTGAATGTTCATTATTTTTATGTAAGTTAAGAATATTCAGTAGTGACTCGATCAGTGTCTGTCTTTCAGTCCCTTTCATTGCTGGATATGTTCTCCTTGAGACCAAATCACAGCTTCCCATTTCTACTCTGTTTCAGAACTATTCAGAATTAGATTTCAGACACATAGAAGTTCTAAGTGAAGCTCTGAAGAGTAAAAAGATAATGTTTCATGATGCGTCTGTCCACTTGCTAGCTCTCTGACTTCGTCTTTTTCTGGTCTCTGTCATACTCACAACTAGGTTCCAGGACCCCCTATTTTATTCCTCAAAATTTCCAGAATAGCCTCCTTCATGACTTTGGTTGGAATATTCTTTCTCCTCACTCACACCCTCAGTGGAAGCAGGTCTCCATTCAGATGTCACCTGATTATGAAGTCCTTCATGGCAGCCTATAGAGATATCAGTTCCTCACCACTGTTCCTACAATTTCCATGACCCTGTTTTGTTTTCCACATCCTTTTCTCATTACCTGATATTTATTAATTCATTTTTCAGATTTTGGTCTGACTCTCCCCAACTGACAGTAAAATCCATGAATTTGTGCTATCTGGAAATATGACCAGAAGCTAGTAGGAGCTCAATAATATCTGTTGAGTGAGTAATGGAATGAATTATTTGGCCATTATTTTTGTTTGTTTGTTTTTAGCAGAACATGAATTGAAGAGAGTAAAGAAATCATCTATATCTCCAAATCAAAGAAATTTAAAATTGAATAAAAAAGAACAAAAAGCAAAGCCACTTTGGCCCAATGATATCAAGGTGAAATCTGATCCATTCTGTAGATCCAACTGCTGGTTCATAGAGTATTCTAAGAGCATAAGAACATGTTAACTGAGTGAGGAATGTGAATTCAGCAGTACACGGGCTATGGGGAATGTTCCATAGGTCCAACAACCCATATATTTCAAAAGATAAATTGTTTAAACAAGAAATGGGTAGAAGGAAACACTTGCAGACTAAGAGACTCGTTGATTTAAAAATAAAAAATGATGGGTAAGATGAAATTAAACTAATCTGGCGATGATCATTTGGGTGATAAAACCATAGAGCTATGCATGCAAGTAATATCTATGAAAATCAGAAAAGCCATTACTTTGGGCAGGAGGAGGGACTGGATTGTGACATTGTCCATGGAAGGGTTTCTGGGACAGGTTAGCGCAGTTCCATTTCTTGATCTGAGTGGTGAGTCAGGAATATTTGTCATATAATGAGTAATTAAGCCGTGTGTGTGTGTGTGTGTGTGTGTGTGTGTGTGTGTGTGCGTGTGCGTGTGTTATTTTACATTAAAATAAAACTTATTTTTCTTTTTTATAATCAAGTGAGGACACAAAAGGTTTGGCTTCCAAATAAAGGCTCTGCACTTTAAAATTTCAATTCATACTATTGCAGCATCTGTGGTGTGTGGTCTGTGTGATGCCTCTTCCTTTACATCACCCGTGAGTCGACTGAATGATTAACTTGGTGACTTGGGGAATTCAGTGCCACTGCTTCAACACCTCCACCTGTCCTCCCCTCTCCCTGGCTTTCTATTGTCCCATTGAATTCAAGAATCAGTCTGTGTGCTCAGTGGTCTGTTGTTTGCTACTTAGGGAGACTTAAGAGAGACCTTCTAGTTCCCTCACAAGGAAGGAGGAAAGAAGGAATAGAGGAAAGAAGGGACAAGCTGGAGGGAGAGAGAAAAGAGGGGGAAGAAAAAAAGGAGAGAAGAAGGAGGAAGGAGTTAGAGAAGAGAGGGGAAAAGAAGAAACAGTAATTCCCTATTTATATTGTGTCTTTGCCCACAGCTCTACCTTGAGTGAGAGAGTGAGTGGAGTCTTAATGAAGATTCTGTTTATTCATTTATTTTCAAAAAGCAGGAAACATTGGTCCTCAAACAGCTTTAAGGATAATTAAAGCAATGATGAAATGTATTGATCGATCATAAATTTCCTCACAGGAGTGATTAATTGCATTTTGGACTTTGAGAAATTCCAAAGGAGATTGCAAGAGAAGAGACTCTTGATTCCAGGCCGTGTCTCGCATGCTTTCTTTGTTTCTGTTTTTCTTTCTGCTTTCCTGCTGTTGTTAAGACTGCAGCTCTGGATACACAGACAGGAAAAAAATGTGCCCAGTGCTTAAGAAGATTTAAAGAATGATCCTCATTATGTCCCTATGTTGATGACATGCAGTCAATAATTTAGGAGAAAACAATCAATATATGGACATGACATAAGCCCACAGTCAACCTAGGTTAAGGAAATCTCAGCTGTTTCTCTAAAGGTGTGAAATGATGTGATGGGATATTTTGCTTCTTTTGATACTGCAGTAGATTAATTTAGCACAATGGTGGTCTCAAGAAGCCAGAGGAAAAGTATGATCTTCCTCCTGTGGAATCTGTTTTTCTTGGCCATACATGAGTGTTGAGTCACATCCCCAAAGTAAGCAGCCTCAACAAAGTTAGGCAGACATAATCCTTCTGTGCATCATAAGAAGAGTGACTGATATTGATCAAGTGTTCTCACAGGTCCGAGATAAGATCTCAGATTTAATCCACCCCATGATCCACCACAGGACACACCCTGTTTTACCACATACAGATGACACAGGGGTGTGGAAGCCTTAGGAGACTGGTCTCAAAAGAAATAGAAGAGATGGAGGTGTCCACCCTATGGAGCATTCTGAAGTTCACATCCTCAAAAGCAAATAGGCTCACTATTTGTGATCCTGACAAAATTGCCTGTAATTCCTCAGATCATCAAATATCTCACAGCTAAAAACCTAAAATGCTAACCTTTGAGATAATCCTACATGGGGGGGTGGGGGGGAATTCCACAGCATCTGGTATCAGAGCCCTGAGCTTCAATTCCAGGTGTGTATATTCACTGGCTCAGCAATTTCAAGTAAGTTTCTTATTCTCTCTGGTCCTCAGTTTCTCATCTATAATATGGGCACTTATGTTACACATTTGGCATGAGAAAGTTGAAAGCAAATGTGACAGCTCATAATATGCTTTTACGGGTTGTCTGTGAGGAAACTGAGACCCAGAAATGCCCAGACTTGACCAGAGCCACCAACTGGTTAGCTGGTTAAAGCCTGAGCTAAGGACCCAAGTCTCTTGACATACAATTATAAACTTTCCCTCAACAAGTGGGCCAAAACTAAATTGAATTAATTCCTGTTAGTCTTGGAGATTTTAGAGGTAAAATACAAACATTAATATTTTAGCACTGTGCTTGGTATGCTATAGTTAACCAATAAATGTTAGGTATTATAATTATGAATACAACCTTCTTTCAGCATTGTTCTGCAGAAGAAATTAGATGAGAAATATAAATAGATTTCTCAAAATTGATGTGCTATAACAGTAATGTTGGGCAAGGCTAGAAAATTATCTCTAGTATTATATTCAAATTTAAAAGCTCTTAAATATAGTGAGTCCAACCATTTTCGGTCATAATGCCATCAAAAAGAAACAATTGATCCTTATGATAAAGGGACTTACCTTCTATTACAACCTAATTTTTAATTTGAGTATGTTTCATAACTCAATCAATAAAAACATGCAATATCTTTCTCTCTCCTCACAATCCAATGTATATTTAAAAGTGAAGGAAATTTAGGTATTTTCACCCATGTGCTCATAACTATAATCATGTCTCTTGGTCATCTCTCTGAACTCCAGGAGAGGGGATTACTCCCATAGACCTTCTGTTCCCACCCAAATTAGCTGCTGTTTCATTGGTACCCTGAACCAAAGGGTACCTGAACACATCACTGCATACAGCATTCATTCACAATTCACCTGCCCAGTGGGCCTCATTTTTGTGCAGCTAAAACTGGGTCAAATAAATAACACAAGCATGGGGGTGGGTGGTAGAGGATGGGCAAGAGAACAGGACTTAACTGTGCAATTAGGTAAGGATTGTTCTCATTATCTTACCCTAAGATACTACTGTTGGCAGGGGACACAGCTATAATGTGCCATTAGTCTATTTTAAGTTCTTGCCACCTCCTCATGACCTTTATTATTGTGAGTTGGGTTTTCTTATCTCTGGCTCCTGGTGTGGATCCCTCAACTGCAAGCCTGGGTTGAATTGTGACCTGGCAACTCTCTCTAGGTCACCCTATGCTGTACCTGAGCTCCAACAGCTGCTGTATTTCTCATAAATCAGATACACAGGGATCTAAATCAATCAGCCTGACTCTTCTATCTATAGCAGGAAGTGCGTTCTCTCTGTTCAGCGGGCACACAACAAAAGCTGATGCCAGTGGTGTGGCCCCTGCATTGTCAGGAGATGGCCATGCAGCTGGGAGAAGCCAATGACAACCTCTTTGTAGAGCTGGGGGCTTTTCCCACTTGTTTTCTTTTTTTAATTTGTTGACCTAAGGTGTCTCTCTGCCTTGTGCAAAGGACATAAGGAGTCTGAGCCCAGGGAGCTTCCCACTGGTAGTGCCTGCCAGGAACTGAAAGGGCCAATTAGCAGGGTCTCCTATCCGGGATCTCTTCTTTTCTGGCTGTCTTGCTGGGGACTCATAAATTACCCATGCTGAGGAAGACTCCGAGACCCTGGGCACCTGCTCACAGCTCTTCAGAAACCACAAACTGAACAGGAGCTTCCCTCTGAGAGGACCTGCGAGACTTTGACTAAACTTGCCTCAGTGGGAAATCAGTGGTTAACTAGGTCACAGGCAGCTGATGAAAACACTGGAGAGAGTGAGTCTGCTAGGGACTAGCTTTCTTTAGAAGAAAAAGTTCATTCTTTATTCAAGGAGGAAGGATTGGAAGAAGCAGAATGGGGGACAAAGCTTTAAGAAAGAGAAAAAAGGAAAGACATGAGGAGTGGAGGGGAAGCAAAAAAAGGAGGGAGGGCGAGCAGGAGGAAAAGGAAAGGAAATCCTATAAACTTCAGCTTCTGCCTGCATCTCAGAAAGAGCATAGCGATTTGGGCCCTTTAACATGTTAGGATCTAATACTCACATTAGATTGAGCAAGAATTTAGATATGTAATTTTATAAAGAAACATCCTCATGTGACATCTCCTCTGATTCAAGTTCACCATGGACATGAACTTGGACATAGGTTTTCTTACTAGGAATTTAGTTTTTTCTCCAAGCTGCTACACTGATACTTTGGTTTGAATAAGACAAAAGGAAATGAGTAGAACAGAGGAAAGGGACCAGGGGATGAGAGAAAGTTGGGGGAGGGTGCTACTGGGGAGCCACACTGACTAAATTACATTGTTCTACTGTGTGCATGTACTAATAATGTAACATCAAATCATACCATTACGTGCAATGATAATGCACCAATAAAAATGTGGGGAAAATAAATATATAGACAATTTAAACAAAATTCTCATTTCATGTAAGAGTTTGGGCAATTTTTGTTCCCAATATTTTCCAAAGAGAGAAAACACAAGCAGAGGAACAGGAGTGGGAGGGGGATTGGAAAGTTGCTTCTAAATCTATTGAGGAAAAATCCAAAGAAAGCTAATGTACCACAAGAATAAAATGTACACTGGATTTTCAAGAGTTAGTATTAAAAATTAAAATATCTCATTAATAGTTTTATATTGATTATATATCACAATGATGATCGTTTGAATATATTTAGCTAGAGACAATATATCATGAAAATAAATCTAACGTGTTTCTTTTGACTCTTTTAATGTGATTACTAAAAAATTTAAAATGATCTATGTGGCTTACATTATATTTCTATTGGACAGAGCTGCTATAGAATGTTTGGCATTCCATACTGTGTTCTCTTACTATTAATGTATCAGCCTCCCTCCTAGAAGATTGAGAAGCTCAGGAGGGAAGCAACAAGTCATTCTATTTCAACCATAGTAGCTGAGTATTCCAGGAACTCAATAGTGTTTACTTAAAGAAAATTCAAGGTGCAGTGGGGGTCTTTGTCTGTCTTAAACATTGTGGACTTTCATAAGTTTGGCTGCTATTTACTATTGCTCTTGAATTTTTGAATCTTTTTTGTTGTCGATTTACAAGAATTCTTTATATAGTCTGGATATGAATTTTATTTCCTTGTATATGGGGTACCTTTATTCTGTGTGAAAAGAGAGCTCCTGATGAACAAAAAATAAATTTTAATGCAATTGAATGTATTAAACTATGCCTTTATAGTATGTGATTATTTTGAGTTACGTTTAACTTTTTATTATCTACAAGCCATAAAAATAGTTGTATTTCTTCTAAAATGTTTAAAGTTTAAATTTTGAGATTAATTTCTTGATTCATAATGAAGTGATTTGTTTTTTAAATTCAGGAATACAGTATCACAACCAAATGTAATATGTTAAATTTAGTGTTACATTTCTAGTAGCTAAGAGTAGATTTTAACTACCCTGGAATTACTTTGAGGGCAAAGTAACTATGTAGTTACCTCTTCCTAAAAGGTAAGGTGAGTCTCTAATTTAAAAGTATTTAAAAGTATTAGAGACTCACCTTCTACTCTGAGCATACAGTTGAACTACTCTAGGATCCACCTGATAGATTTCAGGTTTGTACAAAGCCAAATGTGACCAACAGGACTTTGGTTGTCTCTGCCTCTTCTATCTATGCCACAGGCAACCTTAGTCCTCCTTCAACAGAAGAGTAATGAGTCCCTAATTGCTATTAGGGACTATTACTTTGTTTCTCAACTGTACCCCGACTACTACTAGGAATTTGGAGATAATTCAGGATAGAAATACAAAGAGAGAAAATGATCTTTCATATATACAAGGCAAGGAAAAAAGTGAGTAAATGTTATGTTTTATGGGTAAAGAACTGATACACAAGTAGCTCAAGTCATACATTTTTACCTAAAATTTACCAAAAACAAGCAAAAAATCCTTTTAAATGTAAGAAAAGTCAAATGCATTCATTAAAATGTGAAAATATGTGTAAATATAAAAATAAAATTATGCATATATATTGAAATTAAAATTTTACTCTTTATATTTATGTGTTTAAATCATTTATATATTATAGGTATTTTCTATGTCATAAAATATTCTCTGCAAATAAATTGTTAAAGATGGTCCCTTTCTGTGTAACAATTCTCTTTTTGATTAGGTTGTATTTTTCCCTTCCTCATTGTTTTTGTTGTGGTAAATAACACTATAAGTATATGTGTACGTCAAAGAATTTGAGTTACATTCTAGTGTTTCCTTAGAAAATCTTCTGTAAATAAAATTATTGGAATAAGTGGAATCTGCATATCGACAGCTTTGCTACATATCAGCTAAGGTGAATGCTCAGACTCACATTTTAGTGGAATACACTACTCTCCTCTATAAGGATTGCCGTTGAAGATGGATTGAACACATTTTTTTTTAACTGCAAGGTTTGAAGATCATGCCTTCCTTACTTTACTAGTTGAATTGCTGATGATTTGGAATTTGGTTCCTGAAGAGCAGTGAAACTTATTGTGAAAGAATAAAAAAATAATGAATTTAAAGAGAATAGCAAAGGATGCAACTGTTTCTGATGAAGGAGCAAGGAAATGTCAAAAAGAGAACAAATCCAAACCTGGTAAAGAAAGGCTTTCTTGGGCTGGAATTGTGGCTCAGTGGTAAAGCGCCTGCCTTGCATGCATGAGGCACTGGGTTCGATCCTCAGCACCACATAAAAATAAAAATAAATAAAATAAAAATATCGTGTCCATCTACAACTAAAAAAAATATAAAAAAAAAAAAAAGGAAAGAAAGAAAGGCTTTCTTCAAAAGGGTGAGCTCCAGCTCCAGGCAGAGAAAGAAACCAGTGCAATGAGAGAGAGAGGTGTTACAATAGGGCAGAGTTTCTCACCAGTACATTTACAGCGTTTCTAGTGTTCAGCCAAAGAGTTTTTCTTTTATTATGAGGAGAAAATGATACTAAATAAAATGGAGCATGAGGAAATACAATGAACAGTGATGGGATAATAGGACAGTAGATAGGAGAAGGTTTTCTCTGAGGCCATTCTCAGGAGCAGTAGTGAAGGCCGACCCACTGTGACGGAAATGTGGAGGACCTGTGTCTGGCTTTGTCATAGGTAAACAAAGCAGGTGTTATGATTTGAATATGAGATGTCCCCTGAAAGCCCCTATGTTGATGCAGGAGGTGAAATGATTAAATTATGAAGGCTATGACCTAAACAATGGATTAATCTACTTAATGGATTAATAATTTGAAAGTACTCAGCAATAAAAGAGAATAAAATTATGGCATTTGCAGGTAAAGGGATGGAGTTAGAGAATAGCATGCTGAGTGAAGTAAGCCAATTCCAAAAAGTCAAATGCTGAATGTTCTCTCTGATAAGTGGATGCTGATCCATAATGGAAGAGAGGACATGGGAAGAATGGAAGAACTTTGGTCAAAGGGGAGGGATGTAGGAGGGGACATGGGGACAGTAAAGATGGTGGAATGAGATGGGCATAGTAGCCCTAGCTTCATGTATGACTGCATATATGATGTGATTCTACATCACATACAACCAGAGAAATGAAAAGTTGTGCTCCATCTGTGTACAATGAATCAAAATGCATTATGCTATCATGTATACATAAGTAGAATAAACAGATTTTAAAAATTAAAAAAATAGTACTACTGTACTGGTCGGTAAATTTAGGATAGTGGAGCATACCCTCAGGATTATGTCTTGTCTTCCTGGATCCTCCCACTCTCTCTCTCTCTCTCTCTGCTTCCTGGCATCCAGGAGGTAAGCAGCTTTCTGCTGTCCCATCCATCTGTCATGATGCTCCACCTTACTTCTGGCCTAGAGCCATGGAGTCAGCTGATGGTGGACTCAATCTTTGAAACTGTGAGATCAAAGTATGTAAGTTGTTCTAACCATGTTTGGTTCACAGGGATGAAAACCTAACTAACACAGCAGGTGTCCAAGAGTTGTATCTACGCCATATGGGGCAAGGGAGTTCTATGTAGTAAGCTATTTTGAGAATACAAATGGATAAGAGGAATTGCTTAGTCTTTGCTCTTTTCTAGGAAAACAGGGCTCATTTAAAATTTAACATTGTCTGGAAAAAAGACATTCTTAAAACAAAATGGTCAGAGAGTGGTGGAAAGAGGGAGTCAGAGAACAATTTCCCCAAGAAGGTCAATCAAAAGAATGGATGCTTATTTGAGGGAGAGCCCATGGGAGCTTCAGAAATGAAGAAATGACCCCTTAAAACAAATGACCCCTTAAAACAAAGAAGGTACTTAGGCTTCTCTGTCCAGGTGGCGGTGGAGGATGCCTCCAAACACCTCACCCATAGCAGAAGTGATCAAGAATGAAGATGGCCTTGCCACAAGATTTTGCTGGTTCTTTCTAAATATCTAGTGAAACAGACAGACATACAAGTAAACAAACAAATAATGCAGAGTGTGATCCAAAGTAAGTTAAAAACCAGCTTCAGTAAAAGAAACAAAGGTAGCTACTTTGGATAAAAGAGTCAAGGAAGAGATATTAGGCTGAAGTCTTAGGGATGAGCAGAATTGAATCAGATGGGGAATTGCCTTCCAAGTAACTCACAGGCACCAAAGACTCCCAGGAAGGAAGGGGCAGCTCAGAAGAAGAGATAAGCGCAGCAAGACCTTGAGACATGGAGAGGAGTTTAGATCATAATATAAGTGCACAGGAAGTGACCACATATCTTTAAATTGGAAGGATTGCAGGATATGTAGTCATCTTCTAATGATGCTTCCAGCTACTAGATAGGGGAGAGATTGCAGGAAAACAAAAACCAAAGTGGGGATTTCTAGGGGAAAGATGAGAGTAGCATGAATAAAAATTATATTCTCATATCTACATCATGTTGTTTTAATTGTTCCACTTTTATATGACTTTAATGCCTGATGTCTAATTCTCTCACTGCTCTTTATCAAAAATATCTTGAGCATTTTCAGCTGTTTTGTTGAGATAATTTGTTGAGATAATTTTATAATTATCCTGTTAAAGTTCATATCCTCTAATATCCATTGAGATTTTGAGCAGAATTACATTTTTAAATCACTTTGTAGAGAATCTGTAAATATCTAATATTACAATGAGCCTTCTTGATCAACAGGGATATATATTTCAGCTTACTAATTTTTTAAACATGTCCCTCCATAATGTTTGATAGTTTCTTATATACATACAAGATGAAAAAAATTCTTTATTTTCATTTACAGATATTTTGTATTTTATGCAATTTTCACATATCACATTTTATCTTTATACCTGGTAATAACATGATGTGGTACAAAAGAAATGCACAGATTTTCATGTTGTTTGTAATATTTTTGAAATTTATTTTGTTGGGTTTTCCAAGTAGATCACATCATCTTCCATTATTGACAACTTTCTCTCAAATTTTTCATTTTTTCTATTTTTCATCTCTCAAATTTTATTGTATTTCTATTCCAAATGATGTTTTCAAGTAAGGCAGGAGCACCCATCTTATATATAATCTTAATTCTTGATGTGAAGTAAATATCATATTTAGGAAATAATTTATTTTCATTTCAGTAAGCAGTTTGACTAATATTAAATTGAAGCTATTTATAGTAGGTCAATAGTTAGAAGTAACTTTCATTTGTGGTTTCATTTTTATTCTTGCATTTATCTGATTTAAAGTCAGTATTTTTTTAGCATCTTAAAATGAATTTGGGGACATCAGACCTTCTAATATTACAGGGAAGTTTTCCTTTCTGTGGAAGTTAGACATAACCCTCCCGCTGAAACAATCAGATCAAGTCAAATTTTAAAAGTATTTATTTAATAGCAGATTTAGCTCAGTGGTTGAGTACTTGCCTAGCATGTGTCATTGTTGCACTGGGTTCAATCCTAAACATTGAAAAAATAATAATTATTTGATAGCTTTTCAATTTATTTTATAACTTTCAACTACTAGTATTTCTATTTCTTCCAGGGTCTAGTATTATCACATTTTTCTGAAAATTTTATTCTTTTTATATATTCGAATATAACTTCAGATAATTTTCCCTTACTATTATTTCTATTTCACCTGTGTATATAGTCTCTCTTTTTTACTATTTTTAATATTTCTGCTGTTATATTTCTATTGAATGTTAGTCATCATTTTTTCCTCTCTGTATTATTTGTTTTTCAAATAAGCTAAACTAACATATTAATTTTATTTATTTCATTTTTAGTTGTTAATTTTTTTAATCTTTAACTTCATTTTCTGTTCTTCCTCAAATCTCTAAGTGTGTAATCTACACACTGTTGTGTTAAACAATTCTCTGTGACTACAATGTAAAACCTGAGGAGTAAGCTTACAAATAGGAAAGGTTTAATTTGGCTCACAATTTTGGAAGTTTTAGTCCATGATCAGCTGACACCATTGGGCTTGTGATGAGGCAGTAAACGCAGGTAGCAGCACATAGCAGAGCAAAGGCGCTCACCTCCTTGCTACAAAGTGAAAAAGAGGAGGAAGGGGCTGAGTCTCTCCATTCCCTTCAACGCAGCCCCACTGAGCTCCACCTCATCAAATTTCCACCTCCCAATAACTCCAAGCTGGGAAATTAGCTGTTAACACGTGGCCTTAGAGGACGTTCAAGATTCAAACTACAGAAACTATTTAGAAAAATATGTCATAATTTTGGTTGTACTTTTTTTTCTCTTGTAACTTTTGGTATTTACTTTAGGTTGTTTGTTTATTGAAATCTTATAATAAAATCTAGATGATTTCTTGCTCTTATATTCCTCCCAGAGAGTTTGGCACTTATTTATTAAACTAATTTGTAAATGTGCCTCCTTAGTCTGTTAAACACCAATGGGGTTGTATTCAAATTTCCTACTTCAACAATTTTTCCCTTACATACCTACAGAAAGATAATTTCATGGTAACTTGTGCCCTTTATTTCACAAACATGACCTTCTTAGTCACACAAGGTGATTATTCCCAGATTTCCACATATCTGATACTTCCATAAGGATCAGTGCCTCTTGTTCCTCCTCTTTCTCTCCTTCCCTCTCCCTCTCCCTCCCTCTCCCTCCATGCCTTCCTTTCTTTCTACTTCTATCTTTCCCCTCTCCCTTCCTCCCTTCCTCTTTCCCTCTCTCCTTCCTTCTTCCTCCTCCTCCTCTCTTTCCTTCTTTCCTCACAGTATCCTTTCTTTTTCTATGACTTCTAGGTCATTTTGTTTAGGTATGGTCTTGTCAAAACTTTTCAATTTCTTATGGGCTGTATTAGTCAAATGAACCTTTGTAGCTTATGTCTGTTTACTTTAATAGCTAACTTTTGATATGCATCCTTCTGATAGTTTCGATTTCCTATCTTTTGCTGTGTTTAAGTTACATTTTGCCGCCCACTCTGTCTTCTTTCAATAACTTGGAAACTACAGATTTTATTTTACATTATACTTAACATCTATCATTAAGTTTTAAAATATAAATACACATTCTAGCCTATATTTTTCTCTGTCATCAATTTGTCTTATTTATTTTATTTAAAATTTATTTTAAAATTGACATGAGATTTATCAAAAACATTTGTAAAAGAATCATGAAGGAAAGCTTTCTCTATCAGATTCCAAATGATAGTTAAAAAAAAAGCAATCACTTAAAAAATGGGGTTTTATTGCATAATATAATCTGACTGGTGGGAAAGAGAAATAAATTAAGAAATGGCCTCAGGAATTCAAGAAAATTCATTGTGTGAAAAGATTACTATTAGAAGAAGAAATGATGGACTATTCAATAAATGACATTGAATAAAATAATTATATATTTGGAAAAAGTGAAGTTAAATCTCTGTCCAATCCCAGAAGCATATATTATAATGGGAAAAGAAACTGATTAAAAGGATGAATCCAGGCACTTTTAAGAAAATATAGAGAACTAAAATGGTGGAAAGCAGAGAGAAAGATAGGAGTGGTGAAAAATTTCAATAGGATACTTTCAAAACCTTTCCTGAGGGTAAGTATTGAGGAAACAGAATACATAGCAAGAGTCAGCCACATTACATTTAAGGAAGTCCATTATAGGCCAAGGTATTGTATATATAAAGGACCTGGGGTAGAAACAGGCATAGCAGGCCTGGATGAAGCCCTGTTTCTGCAGCTCATGGTAACACTGAAGACACAAAGTTAAAATCAAATTAAAGTAAGATGCATCACTTTAAAGCCATATTGGCAAAATTTATTCAATAGCTAATATATAGTTTGGCAAGTATATAGAAAAATGGTCACTGTTAGGAATTCTTAGCTTTTTGATTGTAGATTGGTAAAATCTATTTGAAGAATAATTGACTGCTTCCACCAAAATGTAAAAATATATATCTCTTTATCTGAGTATTCCCTTTCCTTTACATTTATCTGAGAAAATCTCCCCCAAATGAGAGAAAGCATGGGACAAACATGTTATGGTATAAATCATGCAGTGGAATAAAAGGCAATCATTAGAATAATCAGAGATAAATACCTATGTGTATTTGATCTGGAATTTTACCCCAATACAAATTTCATTGCCATTTGATTTAAAACTGGCTTTCATGTTTTTTTGTTTGTTTGTTTTTTGTTTTTTACCTGAGGATTAAACCCAGGGGCAACTAAAGTCAGAGCCACATCCCCAGCCCTTTATTATATTTTATTTATATTTGGAGACTGGGTTTCAATAAGTTGATTAGGGCCTCAGTAAGTTGCTGAGGTGTCTTTGAACTCATGATCCTCCTGCCTCAACTTTCTGAGCCGCTGGGATCATAGACATGTACCACCACACCTGACTTCACAGTATATTTTAAGTAGAAAGAATACTACAGGAATTCCAGTTATTGAAAATAAAAATTATTTTATGTTCTGTACAAATGTATATGCAAGCCCATATATTGAGATATAAATTTTGGGGGTGAGGCATGCCGGGGCAGATAATCTAACATCAACATGCACTGTGATAAATACAGTTACACATTTTTACTTTCAGATCTGGAGTGTTATTTCCATGACTTCTATGTTACAGAGATTCCTTGTAGTCCCCAAGCACATGAACCCTGGTGTGTACCCATATTTGGAGGGAATCGTGTCATCCATTTCTGTGGCTGGATATTGTCCACTACCAGGATTCTCTTCTCAGGTACTAAGGCAGTGAAATTCCTGCAAATGAAATTCCTGTAAAGTGCCTTCTTTAAATCTGCAACTAAAAATGGTTGAATTTTTGTGAAGAGAAAAATCAGAATATAATTTTATGCCTTTTGCATTACCTTTTTAATCCCAGAATAATATTTTATATACTGCTTTTGGGCAGTGCACATTAAAATATTCTTAAGTAAGTAGAAGAGAGAGAAACAAAACATTGTGTTCAGAATACAGACTAACACCTTCTCAGACGGACAACACTTGTCCATATTCTAGGACCATTTCCCTCTGAACAAACCCAAGTTTAGTGCAGTAAATATCACATCTATTACTTGTATCAGATAATCCTCACTTCCATGTAAATAGTGATTGGTTTGATTGACTAAATGCATAGGAACAAGGTAGACAGCTATCTCCCCTTGATATAGTAGTGCCTTTGGCACATAGGAAGTAAGTATATCACACCCAAATACTAACCACCTCAACCATCTTGCTTGCTGCTCTATCATTTAAAATGCTCAAAGACCACCATGCATCAACTTCCTGCTGTGTTTTCCTAGCTTGCTAGTATATCTATTTCAGGTCTGCTGACCTCATCTTCTAACAGTCCTGCAAGCATCCCCTTCACATGTCACCCTTCCTATGTTTGCTCATCATTTCCAACATTATCAGAATGCTCACCTTTTCCTCCTCCACTTCAATAAATCCTTCTCATTTTTCAAGGTCCCCTTCATTCTCTTCTCTGTTTTGAAGCATCACTCACGTCTCTATCTATCTTCCTTTCATCCTAATTTCTGCAGCTCTAATAGTTTACACCATACTATTCCAACACCTAATTATATGTTATGATGTTCAAACTCCCTTCCTTTCACAGACTGTGAGTTCTACCAATGCATGGGTAATACACTCCTTTTACATTTTCTTCAAAAAAGAGACACATGCTATGCATTTATTAATAAATATGAAGGAGATTAACTGATTACATAATTGATGGTAAGAAATAATGGCTCTTCAAATATAGATTTAGCAGAGACTACTCTCATATGTAGAATACTCCAACCTAGGAACTTTCTATTTTATTTTATTTTTAACATATAATAATGATACACATTTATGGAGTATAATCTGAGGATTTTTAAAATACTACATAACTTCTGTATTCCTCCATTCTTCCTCTATGGCCCCACTGTGTCAGCTTAATGTTTCCACCAAAGGGGACATACCTCTCTATGAGAACGGTGAGCAAAAGACACTGATTGAATTGTGTCACAACCTTCTATGTGACAGAGTGTGAAAAAGACTTTGACCTCTGAGCTGTAGCACAGAACATGCAAGGCACTATAAAGTTGTTAATATTTGAAAAACAAATTGTATCCTAGTCCTTAATGAGAGCAGCTTGCCTGTGGCTAATTTAGAGACAAGGATAGGCCATATTAAGGAAGGTCCTGAATACCATATGAGCATTCTTCCTGTAGTTTTTACAAAATATGTCTTCTTTTAGACCTAGGCTTTCTTTTGCCAAAGAATGTAATTTTGAACTTCTTTTCATATTAATATTTAGAAATGATGTCATCTTATATTTCACACCTATTATGTTTTATTATCAAAAACAGTTGGAAATAATAAGCATTGCCTAAAAGGTGGAGATATTAAAACCCATGCATACTGTTGGTGCAAATGTAAAATAGTGCAAGCATGGTGTAAAATGTAAAGTTTGGTGATTTCTCTGAAAGTTAAACACAGAATTACCATAGTATCCAGAAACTGTATTTCATAGTTTATACCCAAAAAAATGGAAAGCAGAGAAGGATATTAAAATATTTGTATACCCACATTTATGGTAGCATTACTCATAGTAGGCAAAAGATAGAATCAACTCAAGTGTTCTATCAATAGAAGAGTGAATATAAAAATCATATATTTTTTCCACCTTAGAATGAATGAAATTCCAATGCATGATACAAACCTGATCAATTTTGAAAACATACTAAGATAAATAAAACATACATGAAGCAAAAAATATTTCAGAGTCTCACTTATAAGGTATCTTTAAAAGGCAAATTCCTATTGACAGAAAATTGTTTAAAAGGTTACTAGAGGCTGGAAGAACAGAGGAATAGGAGTTATTGTTTAGTGAGCAAAAGAGTTTCTGTTTGGGATAATGAAAAATTTTGGAAATGGATAGAGGTGATAATTGTACGACATTGTGAATGTACTAAATACAAATGAATAGTACAATCAAAATGATTAAAGTGGTTAATTTTATGTTAGGTTTTTTATAACCCAAAAAATACCACATTTAAAAATTGTTCTATAGATTCCACAGGTCCAATTTGGACATTTTCTGTTTGTTTATTTTTCATTTTTTGTTCATTAATTCAAACTATGCCTGCCATGGAAGCATTGCATAGAAACACTCATTCATGCTTGTGTCTTATAACTTCCCATATATGGAACACATGGTTCTTTGGTACCTGCCCATCTCCCTCATTAAATGTGTTCACTTGGGATTGTCACGCATACCATTGCCTCACTTTCCTACAGACCTGTAGAATGCTATAGCATTCCCTCACTCCTAACCATATTTCAGACGTCCAGTTTTAAAGAGTGGCCACCTCAGACACATGCAAAACACAATTATTTTTATCATAATTAGGAAACTGATGTTGCATTTAAAATGACATTCTGTAATGTTGCTACTTCATAAAATATATGTTTCCACCTAATCTGATCAAGGTTTCTTAGGTTTTACTATACTTCTTTGTTTTAATTTTATTCCACTATTGATAGACAAACAGTATGTATTATGTAAATTTATTTTGTTAAGTAAATTCCAACAAACATTCTTTTCCATGATAGTTCAATTAATGTAGAGTTAGGTCTTCTATGACTCAACCAGACAAGTCTATTAAGATTATATTGCCTGGCAATCTGGCCGACTTTATATTACTTCTTTCTTTATTTTTCAGGTAAACCGCAATCATTCATTCTCAGGTAGCATTTATCATTCTAGTCAGTTCCAGTATTTAATTTCATAAGCAGTAGCGAAAGTAATTATGGTTTTGGCTTAGATGCCTCTGAAATATCTCTATAGTGATTACCTAATGGTTCTTTATTTTTCAATAGAATCTTTGAGATTTCCACCCATTTTCTGGAAAGAGAATTAAGTCAATTGTTCTCTCTTATAATTAGTGTACTTATTTTATTCACCATTGTTAAATACTATTCTAAATCTTATAGCAGGAGCAAAACTGATTATAAAACCAAACTTGCTATATAAACTAATTTGACTTTCGCTAACCAGCTATTTATCCATAGTGTTAATTTTGAAATTCCATTAACTTAATATGACTCCAAGGAGTAACTATTAAGACAATATATGTTGATAGTAAAAACTTGTAAGAGCTCATTTCAATAAATAAAAAACTTTGTTGTGAAAAGAGATAACATTATAATCAGCCACAGATACATAAAGTGAGGGGGGTATGGAGAAGGAAGAGAGGGAAAGATTTCAATTAAGACAAAAAAGAGTCTTAACAAATTAAGCAAAACAGCAAGAAATGTCAGCAACTTTGTGTTGTTGGGTATATAATACATAAATCTACCTGAGCAGCTCTTAAAACATATGTGAGGAGGTAAAATAATGTGCACAAGAGGATTGCCCTTTCATTGCTAGAGGTATCTACCGATAGAAACCATTGAGAGGGGCAAAGCACAGAGAAGGCTCTGTTAAGTTGTGAGGTACTTGCGTACCATCTTGAACAGTGGACAGGATTGGATGAATGTGGAGGAGGGCAGAGAGTGTGAGGAGCAGGAAAATCCACAGCACAGGGGCCTGAAGCCAATATAACAAAAGGTGATCAGAAGTCCACAGAGCTAACAGGAGGAAGTGAACTGATATTGAACAGAGTAGCCAGGACTCAACTTGTAGTCCACTGGTAGGGGCAAGCAGCCTACAGATGACTTTGAGGGCCAGAAGAACCAATTGCATTTCAGCATTGTAGGTCCCACTTCTCAAGAAGCATTTTAGGGAAACAAATCTGCTGACAATATGAAAATGTTTGGAAAGAGGTACTATAGCCAAAAGAAGAAGAAGAAGAAGAAGAAGAAGAAGAAGAAGAAGAAGAAGAAGAAGAAGAAGAAGAAGAAGAAGAAGAAGAAGAAGAAGAAGAAGAAGAAGAAGAAGAAGAAGAAGAAGAAGAAGAAGAAGAAGAAGAAGAAGAAGAAGAAGAAGAAGAAGAAGAAGAAGAAGAAGAAG
>PVHX01001106.1:0-94632 GCA_004024805.1 Geosciurus inauris | reverse complement strand
TAGATAAAGAAACCAAGGTACAAAGAGAATAGATTTGCAAAAACTATCAGAGCTAAAAAAGGATACGATTAAGGAATGAAACTGAGCAGTCTGCCTATAACCCAGGGTGGGAACCTCAGGGCAAAACAGCTATGGAAACAATAGTAAAGGAAATCCAAGACCAGACCTTACAACACAAGCACTCTATCAATCAGTGACAATAACAGTAACAATTAGAATGCTTTAGTATTTTGTTTTTGTGGTTTGTTTGTTTGTTTTGCAGTGTGGGGAACTGGACTCAGGTTCATACACACATACTAGGCAAGAGCTCTCTCAATGAACGGCTCCCCCAGTACTTTAAGAACTTTTAAGATGTTTTCACCATCTCCTTATTGCATGAGGTTCTCATCACCTACAAGAGAAAGTGAAACACAGTGAGATTCTTTGATAGAATATTCTAGAAGCACAAGGTTTAAGCTTGAGTTTTTTCAAAACTTCAACACTCTTCCACTTTACTTAGCATACCCACAATTACCACCATTAAAATTTAGTAAGTAACAGGAAAAACATGTAAAATATCCCCAAAGAGAAAAGTCACATGCAATCAAAACTGAGAGGAATGTCAAAATTAACAAATAGCACCTGCAGAAAATGAATAAATTAGGTACTTAAAATGCTTTATTATTTTAAATTATAGCACTTCTAGCTGAGCTGAGAAACTTTCTTATTTTTTTCCTGGTTATTGTATCTTTAAAAATATGAATTCCATCTTCACTGCCTCTTTAAATAAGATTAATTCATAGCATTTTCCATTTAATTGCTTTATCTGTTTTGGTCCATTAGATTCTATTCGAGAATATAGCTTGTATGATAAATTGAATTCTGGTGTTTTATTTTGACATCTAAGTTAATTTTTAATTCTGGAAAAAGTTCTGCCCTATGCAATTTAGTTCTTTTAGAAATGCTGAAAAAATGAGATTTGGGACATTGTGAATTTTCTGTGAAACAGGTGTTTTACAGCCAACATGAGTTAGCTGGGCTTTTTTAGGGTTTCTTAGGCCTTACTCACACTGATTATAGGCCTCTTCAAGGGATATCTGTATATCAGATTTTCCTAAGATTTCCAAAAAGAGTTTTCAAAAAGGAAGTCGCACACCTGTTTGATGTATACCTACCTATCATGATGGAATTGAATTCCTGTGCTGTCTTCACTTGAGTCCTGAAAAGGCATTTGAGATTTCCATATGGACTATTTACTATGAAATAGTCCAGGTTTCATGAAATCAGAGCTTCCCTAGGCATTACAGAGATTAAAACTTAGAATATAGGAATTAGGGCTTACACACATGTAAAAGAAGCAGGGAGGAAGATGGTCGAGCTAATTCTGGACACAAGGTGGGAGAGATTGTCGTTGATGCCTTTGGCCTGAAGTGCTGAACTGGGGTGTTGCCTGGAAAATTGTCAGTTCTCTAGTTTCCATAATGACCTGCTATTGTTCCAGTCTACCTTTTCAAGTGTGAGCTATCATAGATAAATCTAGGAATTTGCTCCATTTGACTTCCATGATCTCCCAAAAGTAATGCCCTCTCTTCCATTCCACCTTCTGAATTACGAATTATATGGGAAAAGAGATTCTGAGAAACATAGCTCCTCGCTTCTCAAGACAGACTTATTATGGAATGAGTCATCAAACTATAGAACAATGAGAATCCAAGCCCTTCCATGAAACTTTATTTTAAAGTTCATGGAAAATCAACCCAACCAATACCAGTGGCTGTTTGGGCATCTGCTGTATAGCTTGTGTTGTGGTAGTGATTATAGGTGGCCTTTTTATATCATCAAATTATCATCTGCTATAAAGTAGAAACTTTTAAACTAGGCATCCTTTTAGAAAGAAATGCTAAGCAATGTTGCCCAGGATCATGTAGCTTAAAGTTGATTCCAAGCTGTCTATAGGCATCTTGCTGAATCCAGTATCCAGAGGTCAAATGGTGCTACCAATGAGTGTCTTTATATGCTCAAGAGATAGTCCAGGATGACCACTAGGAAAAAGAATTTGGATTGTTAGTATGTAATACAAGACGCATGTGAAACTCTCCCAAAGCTACCCATCTTCCTTGCGAGGAATTACACTTCAAGTTCCTGTATGAATTGGCCTCTAGTTACCCTCTTCCTTCCTCTCCTCTGCTGCCCCTTATGCTTCATACGCTGTCACTCTAAGTACGCTGGATTTCTCCCTGGTCCTGGAGCTTGCCAGGCACTTTTTCTCTTCAATTTACTGCCAATTCAACAGAAATAAAAAGGATTATAAGAGTATGATGAATACCTACATGCCAAAAAATTGGATTACCTAGATGAAGTGAACAAATTCCTGGAAATACAAAATCTGTATTAAAACTAAATCATGAAGAAAAAGAAAATACGAACACTTCTGTAACTAGTAAATAATTAAGTTATTTATCAAGAATTTCTTAACAAATAAAAGCCCTGGACCTGACAGCTTCACTGGTGAATTCTGCCAACCATTTAAAAGAAACTAATACAAACACTTCTTAAACATTTTCCCCAAAATTGAAAAGGGAATGCTACCTAACTAACTATATGAGGCCAGCATCTGTCCTAATTCCAAAGTCAAATAAAAAAAACTACAAAGCAATATTTAATATGAACATTGATGCAAAATCCTTTAAAACAATGCTAGCAAACTAAATTGAGCAGCACACTAAAAGGATCAGAGCAATTACCATGTGAAATTTATTCTTGGAGTGCAAGGATAATTCAACATAAAAATTAACCAGTGTATTACTGCATTAAGAGAATGAAGGGGGAAGAAACATGATCAATCTAATTGACACAGAAAAGCATTTGATTAAAGACAACATCCTTTCATATTAAAAATGTTCAACAGACAAAGGAGTAGATGAATACCTCAACAAAAGAAAACCCATATACAAAAATCTCACATCAAACATTAAATGCTGAAAGTTTGTAAGCTTTTCCTCCTAAAACCAAGAACAAAGCATGAATGACCACATTCCTCCTATTCAACATAGTACTGGAAGGTCTAGCAATATAAATCAGTCAAGAAAAAAATAAAGATGCACAAGTTGTAAAGAAAGACACAATTATTTATGCTCACAGATAATCTTATATGTAGAAAGTCCAAAAGATTCTACACATATGCAAAAGCCCATTAGAGGTACTAGACAGTGAGGTTGTGGGGATGGGAAGGACAGTGGAAAGACAGACATTATTACCCTATATACATATATGATTATACTAGTGGAGTGACTCTGAATCATGTACAGCCAGAGGAATGAGAAGTTGTGCTCTATTTGTGTACTATGTGTCAAAATGCATTCTACTGTAAAATAAATAACGAATCAAAATTCATAAATAAATAAATTACATTAAGCTTCTTGAAAAAAAGAAGTACTAGAGGAACTCAGTAAAGTAATACGATAGAAAATCAGCATACAAAAAATCAGTTACATTTTTATACACTAACAATAAAGTACTGGGGACTAAACCCACAGGTGCTTTACCATTGAGCCACATCCCTAGTCATTTTTATATTTTATTTTGAGACAAGGTCTTGCTAAATTGCCTAGGGCCTTGCTTAGTTGTTGAGGCTGGCCTCAAACTCCCAACTTACTGGGATTACAAGTGTGTACCACCATGCCCAGTTCAAAGGGTTACTTTAACACCTGTGTATATAGCAGTGTTATTAACTACATCTAAAATGTAGAAGCAACCCAGTGTTCATCAACAGATGAATGGATGTGCCAAATGTAATAAATACATAAAATGAAGTATTATCCATCTTTAAAAAGATAAGAAATTCTGGGGCTGGGATTGTAGCTCAGCGGTAGAGCGCTTGCCTCGCATGCGTGGGGCCCTGGGTTCGATCCTCAGTACCACATACAAACCAATAAAATAAAGACATTGTGTCCACCTGCAACTAAAAAAAAATTTAAAAAAAAAAAAAGATAAGAAATTCTGATATATATATATATATGTATCATTGATTAAATTTAAGAACATTATACTTGGTAAAATAAGACAGTCACCAAAAAGACAAATACTCCAAGATTCTCCATACATGATGTATTTAGTGTAATCAAAATCATAAATATAGGAAGAAGAACAATGGTTGCCAGGAGCCAGGAGTGATAGAGGAACTGAGGAACAGAGAGATTATCTGATAGGAGGGAATGGGGAATTATTCTTAATGGGTACAGAGTTTCAATTTTATAAGATGAAAAGAATTACCAGAGAGATGGATAATATGGTGAGGGTTGTACAACCCAATGTATATATTTAGTGATACTGAGCTAGACACTTAAAAATGCTTAAAGTGAAAAATTTTATGTTGTGTATAGTGTCACATTTTTAAAAAAGCAAAGAAGATAAAGAATCTCCTATTACATTCCCAATGTCATAAAGGAAAGATATTTGTACCTCCGTTTCCAGAATTAATAGAGCTGGCATATTTGGGGAAAGTTAACATGATAAAACATTATTATTAAGAATTTTACACCTAGTTTTAAAGCCATGGAAGAATGACTCATCTTCAAGAAACATCTGAAGACACTAGGTTTAAAATCTTTTTTAATTCAGCTATATTGAATTTACAAATACATTTTTGGAAACCCATCTTTTTAACTTAATAAATATTTAATCTTATACTGAAGTGTGAATTCTTTTAATATGTCTTGAATTATTATTCCCTGTTCAATTAATTTACTTTGCATGTGGGTGATTTTTTTGCCCCAAGAAGAGCCTAAGTGATTTGAAATTAGGGATAAAATATTAAAAAACATTTTTTTTATATTAGGTTTTGTCTAGCCCCATTCAAAATATAGCAAGTAGTGAAGATCCATCTTTGAGACAATTCTTACTATATCAATTAATTCATTCATATAAAAGTATATAACTGTGTGTTGAGAATTGTTTTCTGAGCTGTAGGTAAGGAGTCTATGGCGGCTCCAATATATTGGGAATGGAAGAGTAAGGTTGCAGAGTTTCTCATCTGAGGTCTGTATTAAACACCAGGAGACATTTAGAAATACATGTAGTGTTTTCCATTTTCACAACAATGAGGCTCATTGGCGACATTTAATACTGACCACCCACAGATGTTCAATATCCTGTCATCTGTAGGACAGTTCCACAGTGGCAAGAATTATATTGTCTCAATTAATAGTAGCACCCCTTCTTTGAGAAAGAGTGACCAGGACATTGTGGCAATTAGAGTTACAGAAAATGATAACTCAGTCCGAACAAGCAGGAAATTATTCTTTAGGCAATGGGGCCATCAAAAGTGTTTGAGTATGGGAGAAGGCTTGATTACTTTAACTCCATAAGGAAACTGAACCACTACAGGCAGAAAGAGGAAGCAGAGAGACCACATGGTGTAATTGTAATTGAAATTGCAGCGGTATGCTAAGAAGTTATATCATTGTTCTCCTTTTGGAGTGCTGTCTAGGGCACTGTAAGTAATAGAATCATCAAAAGTAAGGAAAACTCAGGAGAGAAGAGACCCTAGCAAAATGTGGTAGGCCCATCTCTAATCAGGCCTTAGGTAATGGAACCTAGGTAATGGAAAATGCTCCTTGGCTTATTCTAATTAGACACATCCTTAGCACTGGGAGTAGGGGTGGAGCCAGTCTTAAATAAACGATCTAGCTGAGAATGGAGTGATTTTCTAAGGAAATTCAGTGTCTTCTCAGATATTCAGAAGAAGGGGGAATATGAACACCCAATAGTTTTGCCCCATGGGGAAATAATTCATAAAATGATTGCAGAATACTTTATAAGAGTATATGTGAAAATTCAGAAACTTACTCTTCCAAAGTCTTCTAAATCTTTCAGGGCTTAGCACAAAACCAAACATTAAGTGAACTTCAATTCAAATCCTGCTCAACTGTATTGTGATAAGTACAATCCATTTTAATTTTAACTTTTGCAAAATAAAGGTCTTAAGTGATGTTGCTTATCAAATTGATTCATTGCCTAAGTACATTGAGAAAACTATGTAATACTGTATTATCTTCGGGCAAATCATTATATTAAAGATGTATATGTACTAGAGGGAAGATAAAAGTGAACTTTATGAAACAAGGAAAATAGAACAAGTGCTAAACTGGAAGTACCTCATGACAGAGATGAAAATTACTTCAGAGAAGAGTGATTGATACGGACTGCTGAAATCAGGAAGATTTCATGGAGGAGAGGAGCCGAGAAGTAGAGAACTTGGAAAAAGGAGTAAAGCCTTGGTGTAAATCAACACGATTAAAATAAACAAATGGAGTCAAAGTCATAGTCCTAATTTTGGTTTTTACTTCTTTGCAACTGAACCTTTTAGTCTCAGATTTCTCATCTGTAAAAATGTGACCAATGATGCTTATCTAACAGGACAGTTATGGAGATTTACTGAGATGATATGTGACACAGCTCCTGGAACTGTGCTCAGAACGTTTATTCAGGTATTCTTAACTACTCATCTGTTTGTTCTTGACATGAGAAAACGTACAGCTTTCATCCTGAAAAAAGGAAAAATTGTGAGATGTGTCTTTTAAGTTATCTTAAGTTCAGCTCTGATCATTTCAGCCCCTTCCAGCTACTCAGCTAAGTATTCAAAGTAGTATCGAAAGCTACCTTACCTGAAAACTTATTCCAGTTTGCAATGTGTTCACTTTTTTTTTTTTTGAGGGAAAGAAACCTATAATCTCTACTCCATGGGCAATGCTATTTACCAGAGTTCTGGCAGGAAACCTCTGGTCAGAAATAAGTTGCCATTCACCCCACTGACCTTCTCTCTTGAGTATCCTTAATTATGATCTTGAGAAATCCACAGGAGTCAGTGCCATAGACTACAGATGACTGAGACAGGGTCCAGGCCTTAAGCTTCTCTTGTACATTCTGAAAATAATGTGTGTGTCTGAAATTTATTGACATGTCATCAAAGTGTCCACTACTGAAGCTTGTATTTTTTTTCCAGTTGAATAATTTATCTTCTGTTTTTCATTTTTATAACTTTTTCTAATAATGATTACATTAATTTTCAGACATGAAATTGTATGTTTCAAAATTAAGAAAAAATGACTATATCTCATCTGTCTGCCAAGTACCATTGCATTCTCTTCTTTAGTTCAGTTTTTTTTTTTTCTTTCTTTAGTATATCCATCTTTTCCCTCCAGCCCTCACCCCATATGCCCTATTTCTGTCCACTTTTGTTGTTGTTTCCTCTTCTGTGGCAGTTTGATCTCTCTAGTCAACCCTAACCCTCACAGGAAGAATGGCAGCCGATTTGGGCTTGTACCAAATTCTAGTGACATGCACAGTTCTCAGTCAGAGCAGGTGCATGTAAAGCCAGAGGGAGGTTTCATGCAGGGAAAGCCATCAACTCTCTCAAAATTGAGGTAGCATCCCCTGCCTTACTCAGAGCTCATTGCTGTAAATGGAAACCTGCTTTAAACATTCATTCACATCGATTTATTCAAAAGTGTTTAAGGTAGAACTGAGTTTATTACTACAGATGTGGATGAGGCCCTTCAGTGTAGCATAATGTTGTATCAGTTGTAATGCCAAATACACCTAAGTGACGTGTGGTGTCTATTGACAAGGGTAGGGGGGTCTTTATGGCAAGATAGAGATTGGAGAGAAGATTTTCTGGAGAATTTCTTCTCATAATACGCTGAGGGGGTTAAAGTTTATGAAGATTTTAATCTTTCCTTTAGCTTGAATTATCTTTTTTTTTTCCTTTTTGCCCATCCCTGTCTCCAAAGAAAGCAATAAGCCTGTCAAAGGAGGAATTAATTAAGCAAATCAATCAGTCAGTTTTATTAAGGAATTACAAAACCCAAGTGGAGCATTAATTATTCAGATAATGGGACATCTCTGAGCCTTTCTTTTCAATTATTGATAAGCTGCTATCTATCATTCAGACTGCTTTAGTACTGACTTAGTTGTGAATGGAGCCAGGTCATTCAGCCAGAGCATATGGTGGTTATGAGCACTACTGGGAGGCTGGCATAAAGGGGCGGGCTGGGGTTCCAGGGCCAACTGTAGGAGTGCAGACAGCAGTCATCACCAGGAAGGACGGGGCGGGGCAGCACACAGCTCAGTGAATGGTGCACCATGCTGGTATCATACCCCTGACTGAAGAGGGACACTGAGGCTGTGAGCCAGGGCTTCCTTCTTTCATCACACTTGAGTTTCTTATTGAGCTAATGAGAGTGACTTGAACAGAATGGCATTTATAATAAAGCTAATGGCATCATTTTATAGCTAAGAGGAAAACTGTCCTTCATTATTTCGGGAGAAACATTTTTTTTCCCTCTGTAGCATCAGAGAGAAAAATGTTTCCTTCAATATCAATATTATCTGTAAGACCCTTGGTTATATTGTTAATATGTAGGATTAAAAGTTCTTTTCAACTCTCTTTTGATTTGATGAGACATTTAATCATGTATTCATTCTCTCAACAAATAATTATTGAGTACCTACTAATTACTGAATCTTGACCCTGCAAAAATTGGTACCTTAAAGCACTTATATTTCTGTCATAAAAGAATGTATGTGTGTATATAATATATATATTATAAATAGATATTAATCAGACAAGCTATCAGTGCCTCAGAAGGAAGTTCAATATAAGCAGAACCAAAGATCTTAGTGTGGCACAGAAGATCACAGCAATAAGTAAAATAAACAGACAGTATTTTTGCTCATGAATCACATAAGAGAACATATAAAACCCCAAGAGCTTTACATCCAGACTTTTAAAGAAACTCATGGAATACGGCAGCTATGTGGCTGGTGCTCAGGGAAAGGGAGGAGGTGCCCAACCAAGTTGGAGAGTTGAGGAATGTTACTCTTTATATCACTAATGGTATGGTTTAGGGCTCACTGGCCATAGATAGAAACATTTCTTACAC
Source organism: Geosciurus inauris (assembly GCA_004024805.1). NCBI lineage: Eukaryota > Metazoa > Chordata > Mammalia > Rodentia > Sciuridae > Geosciurus > Geosciurus inauris. The sequence continues at coordinate 85,711 of PVHX01001106.1, read as the reverse complement.
TTTATGTGTTCCAGCCAAATCTTGAAACATTAACAATATATCTCAATACTTAAAAAGTTCAGGAGTTAGCAGCAGCTTATTGGAAAACTGCTAAGCAACTTTGCAAAACTATCTACTTTTAAGTTTTATCTGTCCCCCCTGGACTCTTAAAGCACTTTATATTACTTACATACCACTTAGCATATCCTGTGGATATTCAGACAAAAGCTTTAAGCATGATGCTGCATTAAAAGCTCCTTGAGGCAATACCAAAAACATGAGCCATTAGAGAAAATATTGATAAATTAAACTTCATAAATAAAAAATGCTTGTTTTGTTAAACACATACACAGTGTTAAGAGAACAAAATACCAAAGACAAAGATCGATAGAAAATATTTGACAATTACATATCAACATAGAAGTTGCATCTAAGTATATAAATAATTCTGAAAACTCAAAAATAAGAAAATAATCAATTAAAATGGGCAAAAGCTCTTATAATACACTTCACCAATGAAGAAATATAAATGAGTTATAAGCACACAAAGAGATGTTCATCCTCACTAATGATTTGTAAAATGTAAGTCAGAATCATAAGGAAATACTTCATACCCATTAGAAATCTGACCTGCAAACTAAGTATGCAGAGCATCTAGAATTCTCATGCATTGCTAGTGGAAATGTAAAATGATACAACCACTTTGAAAAACAATCTGCAAACTTTCTTATAAAATCAAACCTATACTTTTCATATGACCAAGCAATTCACCTCATACTTTTATGAAAGAATATTGAAAACTAATGTTCACATAGAAACCTGAATGTGAATTTCTATAGCAGCTTCATTTGTCACTGCCCCAAACTGGAAACAGCCCAAATACTCTTCAATGGAAGAGTAAACATTTGGTACATCCATCCAATGTAATTAATATTATTAATATTAATAATGAGAGTTGAGCTGTTAATACATGCAATCATGCAGATGAATCTCAAGGGCATTATGTTAAGTGAAAGAGCAGGCACAGAAGCTACATACAGCATGATTCCATTCCTATGAAATTTTGGGAAATATGAAACTACAGGGATAGAAAAATGTATCATCAAGCAAAGAAAATTTAGACCAATACCTCTGATGAACATAGCTAAAAAAATTATTAATAAAATACTGTCAAATAACAAACAAAAATGTATTAAAAAGATAATGCACCAGGATCAAGTGGGGTTTATCCAGGTATGCAAGGTTGATCCAACATATGGAAATCAATAAACGTAATTCATTACATTAATAGACTTAAAGATAAGAATCACGTGATTATCTCAATAGATGCAGAAAAAACATTTGACAAAATACAGCATCCATTCATGTTCAAATCACTAGAAAATCAAGGGATAATAGGAACATACCTTTGTTCGTCATCACAGTTTCTTTTTGAAAGAGACAGACAGATATGATAAACAAAACAGGTTTGCCTTTATATGGCGACCAGTCCTTTCGTTGACTCAATACAATTCAGTACTTGACAAACAGGAAAAGGCAAATATTTATTGAACAGTTGGGATATCCCAGAAATTTTACTAAATTTTTCACTATTTTATAGTTTATTCTTTAAGCAACTATTCAAGACAAGCAATGCCTTTTTTTAACAGATCAAGAAAGTTAAGTGTACTGACCAGCTCATACAACTGTTAACAGAGGCAGACATAACTCACCCAAGATCTTGCTGGGTCCAATACTTGCCTGTTCAATGCATCTTCTCTTAATAACCAGGAAAGAGAGCAGCAGGCTGGAAAAGGTAGAGCAATGCATTGAGATGAATGAGCAGTTAGATCCCCATATGGAATAAACACCAGAAATTGTGGTGAGGTTGGAGCCAATACTCTAAACAGTATGAGTGGTGAGGATTCATATACCAGGCCATGATGACTGTGATAAGGGGCAGAAGAAAGACAGAATGTGCACTAGGTCATATAGAGAGGAAAATGTTCTCTGCAGATCACCTGTGAATGATTGTTCTCACAGTATTTGTAGTCACCTTCAGAATGATCAAATCATCTCTCTGATGTACAGAAATGCTGCTTTGTGCTAGATACTAAGCTCAATTGATTAAAATAATTCACATAAGCTAATTAAAATGGAAAGAATTTTTGCAACTTCACCTGCAATTCCTTCCAAAGTTTAGTTGCAAAGCTACCAGGTTCGGTGCAGCACATGATTTCACCTGAGTCAGGAACCTGGGTGCTAGGTGGAGGCAGTGGTGTATTGGTAGTCTCCCTGTAGAACTGCCCCATGCAGTCATATAGAACTATAGCCATGCTCTTACATTCCTAAACTGTTTCCTGTTTCCTCCCTCTCTCTGATTAGAGACCGATGGAAATATCCTTTGGGATTGAATTTATCTTACATAAACAGAGTTAAGATAGAATTTAAAAGTGAAAGGATTGAATGGAAGGGTATCTTATGATTTTTGACTCTTGCTTAGAAGCTGTCCCTCCCACTGCACACAACAGCATTCTATGCCTATGGGAGCAGGGCGCCAGCCCTTGCAACACTATCAGACTCTTATCTTCCCAGCCCTGGCATCAAAAGGTCATGTGACATCTTCCTTGTGCCTCTTGTCTTTGGCTCCTCCAGATGAAGCAATATCCAGAGAGGATTGACTTCAATTCTGGATGCAAAAGGACCAATTACATTTAATGAAAAAGGGTAAAAATTGGGCCTTTGAGTCCTTGTATCCTCTGTTTGTTGGTGCTCTAGGTCCATACTACTGCATTCTTTGTTAAAGCAGTGTGAGTCAGGTACTTCTGGTATTTGAATGTTTTTCAAAGCTAATTTTGTGTCCAAAGCCGAATCTCCAAATACAACCAACATAACTAATAAAACAATCCTGAATTGATCGCTTGCCATTATAAGGCAGGATACCATCTTACAGAACTTGGTAGTGTCCTTAGCAGAGGAAATAAGGTCAAAAGTTACTGATTTCAGGCAGATCTTTCAAAGTTTGCGTTTGATTGTGATTGGGTGAGGATCAAGGTACAATAGTCCAGGAATGGTAAAAACAGGAAGGTGAGTATTTTGAGCTGAATAATTCAAAGAATTTGGTGGGGCATAAAGTGTTAATATTTTCCATTGAAGAACTGAGATTTTCAGGAAGTTGCTGGAGTGAGAAATCAAAACATTTGCCAAAGAAGAGACTTTGGAAAGAATAAGGTCATGCTAGCAGAGATAGGGCAAGAGCAAAAACAATCTAACGAAGAGAGAAAAATAGAACAGTTATGGTTTCTATTCTGAGTTCTCAAGCAGAAGTGAAGACTGGTAGTTTGAGTTGTTATTATCACCACAATATCTGACAGCATTTTCTGGTTATTTTGCCAGTTCTTTCTGGAATTGTATTAATTATCTCTAGAGTGTGCTTGCTTATCATACTTAGTGACATCAATGATGTGGACCTTCAACAAGTTCGAGTTTGGACTTTGGCTCTGCCATTTCCCAGCACTGTGACCTTGGACAATTTACTTCATCTTTCTAAGTCTCAGTTTTCTCACCTGTGAACTTGTTGTTTTATTCTTTTCCTAAGGCCTTAAAAAACTACCTTGGACTGGCTAATTTACAAACAAGAGAAATTTATTACTCACATTCTGGAGTCTAGGAAGTCCAAGGTTACAGTGCTAGCAGAATCAGTATCTGTTGAGGGTTTCTGCTCTGCTTAAAAGATGATGTCTTCTTGCTACATCTCACAAGGCAAAAGGTGCAAAGGAGCTTGCTTGAAATTCTCAAGCATGCTAACTGCATTGAGCCTTTATGACTTGCTTCCCAACGGCCCCACCGCTTAGTATCCTCAGCTTACCTTTTAGGCTTCTACATCTGAATTTGGCAGAACACATTCAGATTATAGCAATGGGTTGATTGTACTTTTTGAAGAATAGTAGCCCAAATTAAGGTATCAGGATTTCACAATGTCTTAGCTTAGCATCACTGTGACTAAAATACCCAATAAGAACAATTTGGAACAATTTAAAACACAGAAAGTTCGATTTGGTTCAAGGTTTCAGTTAGTCCATGGTCCTTGGAGTCCATTGCTCCAGGACCAAGGGGAGGCAGAACATCATGGCAGAATAGCGTGATGGAGGCGCACTGCTTCATTGGTGATAGTCAGGAAGTAGAATGAGAAAGGGAAGTGACCATAAGGAAGACAAACCCTTCCAGGGCCTACCCCCAGTGACCTGCCTCCTCCAGCTATGCTCCACCTGCTTACAGATACCACCCAGTTTGTCATTCAAACTAGAATGGACTGATCTGGTTATAGCTGTCATAATCGAATCACTGTACCTCTGAATATTCCTGCATTAATATATCCAAACGAAAACTCACAGTGTTAAGGTCTTCTCTCTGTTGTCAGTGCTGTGTAGATGTCTTTATTCAGAGTTTTCAGTCCTCACTCCTTTGATTGTTGTTTAAGTTTATTGCTGGATAATCACTTGGCTAAATTCTCACTTTGCTCTCCCATGTTTTGCTGCGTTTTTCAAGGCACTGACAATGTTATATGAATTTCCAATGTATCATTTGGCTCAATCTTTTGGTACATATGCAGCCTGAAGCATGATGAATTGGAAAGAGTGCTGGAATTGAGTTGGAAGGTTTCACTTCATCCTTGACATCAGCTCTCCATTGTCCCTAAGACCTTGGGATACTATTGCCAGGCTGCAGCTGGGCTCATTTAGACCTTTAGTTCTAAGTCAGACCCTATTGAGAAGCTGGACTTTGAAGGACTTCTCTAAAGAGCTCCACACTCATCCAAACAAGTTTGCCACAAATTCCTAGTTTCACAATATATCTCCAGGGAACGTCAGGACTTCCCAGAGCATGGTTTTAAAACAGCTGCCATGAAGTCATGGACTTGACTTAACGAAACTCCTTTTTTCCCCCCAACCACAGATTTATTATCCAATGACCAAGTATTAATGTTGATAATTAAATGATCCTAAAGGTAGAAGATAATAGTTTTTTTGTAGATGTGTGATTCCCAAGTCCTTCAAATGAAAACAAAGCCCCTCCAGACTCCACCCACACCGCTATCACTGTCAAGCTTCACAGGTTCCAACATCTTTGCACAGTTTGTTCATTACTAGGGTGCCCCTTCTGCAGCATCGAGGCTCAGCCTCAGCTGTTCAGTCATTCTCAGTTTGTTTCAGCTGTATTATTTCTCCTACCAGCCATTTCAGAGCACATCTATGCCTTCCCTCCATCTCATTTATTTTTTAGTATTTTCTCAACACTTCCTCCAGACACTGTCATTAAATGCTGGGCTAATTAACCTCCTGTTTCTGAGCAGTGGAGCTGTGGTGAGCTGCATGGCCCTGCAGGAGGCCTCCCCTTGCAAAAGAGGAAATCGGCGCAGTTCCAGTCAGCTCACACACCTGCAATGGCTCACAATCGAACCTGGCATCTACTCAGCAAGGTTGTTTGGGGGTCTGATTCTTTTTTTAAAGCTGCTGCTCTTTTTTCCAAATGAAGATATAGCAGGGCCCCAGCCATTCTCACTCACTGACACCACCACTGATTGAAATCTCCTCAGCCCCTAGAAACCAAAGCTCTCTATTAACTTTGTAGACATGTTTTCCATGCTACAGACTCATAGGCACTTAGCAGCTCCTCTCCACGATGCCTTGGTTCATGGCTAAGAGCAGCTGATATGGCCAGTGCCACAGACAGCCGTGCACAGAATCCAGAGCAAGGGATCATAGGGCTGTTCTGGAAATCTGAAGTATCTGAAAGGGCACCTCACCAGCATAGATTTTCATCTGTATTTTCATATCCAAGCCAAAGCACATCCGAATCTTTTCTCCTAGATTCTTAGCATAGCGAACTTTTTGGGTCACAGTTGTCAAAAGAAGTGTTTAGTCCTGAGCCCCACATTTATAGGAAGGAAGGTAGTAAAATATTCCTGTACAGCTAAGATAGGAAAGCAATACAAATCCCTGACTGGATCTGTCTAGATTGAGATCATCAACAAGTTATTTATTTTCCTTTCTTTGTACATCCTGTGGGCAAACACTGTATAATAATAACATTATAAGTTATTAGATGCTCTCTCAGTTACCTTCCTTGCTCTAAATGACATTAGCATATTATTTTGTAGTTAGCAAACATTTTGAAGTTTGTCTTTTTATTTGTTCCTAAGTTGGATGAAAGAGTTATCATCATTTGAGAGTAAGGGAGACTTGCCCAAAGCCACCCAAATAAAAATGAGAAAACTAGGGGAAAAAAATAAGGTGAGTGTCTTCACAGACCAAATTTCTGGAGGGTCCAGGAAAATGTTTCTTAAGCCTCTGGGTTTAGCCTAATGCTTTCTTCCTTCATGCCTGGCCCTTCCCTTCTTACCTCTTCGCTCCACATTTAGCTGCCCTCTTCCTAGTACTTCTATTTTTTTCTTGATTCCCGCCTCCTTTCCAGAGCACTAGACACAAATGTTGAAGATTTAAATCTGTTTCTGCATCCAGTAATGTTCTTAGTCTTCTCTTTCTGATGTAGCCAAATTCCTTACCTGGTTTTTACCAGGGAGGGTAAAGTTTGATTCTCATTTTGCTTGAGGAGTCATTTGAAAAGTGATATGCATGGTGATTAATATTATTTACAATGACATGCTTTGCTCTTATTACAAGTGAAAGAGAAAAGCTAATATTATGATGTAAATTCATTAATGCTCTCCTACTCGTCAAGCGTTTTTACTCAAACTTTTAACAAAGGGAGGCAGGCTCAAATCTCATCTCTCCAAGCGCTTAGCCTCTCCAACCCCTAAGCCTCTCCAAGCCCTCAGCCTGTCTCTGGAGTAACAAAAGTAGAACACAAGAGATAAGGTTTCATAGCTAGAGAGCAGTGCAGCGGGGACTTAGGCCACATTTTTTGATTCTATATCCCTTCTAAGCAACTCTGAAAGTCACTGAACCCAACCTGTCTTCAGTCATTTCACAAGTTGAGAAGAGGAGCTAACATGATTTCAGAATTTGCTTCCAGCCATCAAATTTCACAATCTGACCTCTTAAGGTAGAGAAAAATATAAGATAAAGTTATTTTGTCCTTTGGGCTAAAGTTCATTCACCTCGACTGATCAACACTGATTCTGCTGTTACCCTTTCCCTTCCCCCACATAGCACCACCTCATGGGCTCAGGGCAACTTCCATTTTCCCCAAAGCCACCTCATGGCTAATTAATTTTCTCAGCTGTGTCAGTGGCTTGATCCTGATGTGATGTGTGAACACTTTGAATGGCTTTGATACCTCCATTGAAATGTACTATGGTTTTTGGGGCCAGATGCACTTTACAGGCAGCATGAGTACAACGTGTGAACTGTTTTGCACCCTTTGTGACATCAGTCTTCCTTCTAGACAATCAGATTTCTTTAGAAGTGCAGAATAAATGACATCAGTCACTATCATCTAGAGTCTCTGACCTGCTGGGGCCCAAGATCCCTTGTACCCCAGAAGCATTTTGCAGACCCTGTGAGCCTACATGAGAATGTGTACAATAGTGCAGATGTTTACAAGCTTTTCCTTGTTAGGTATTTGATTGTTACAGCAATGTGAACTAGTTTTAGCCCAAATAGAGATGAAGAGCTGGAGGCTCATCTTGTATAAGCTTCAGAGCTCCACAGTGATGAAACAGAGGTTGAACCTGGTATCTGTCTAGTTCCAACACCCAAGCTGTAACCATCAAACTCCTAAACTAGTTAACCATTAAACTATGAAATATTGAAATAAATGCAAACCCAAATACTGCTAAGAAAGATTGAGCAGATCATTTGTAATATAAATATGAACTTTTTTTGATTGTGATGAAGATAAAAGAATAAGAATATTCAAACAGCTTTGAGCACATCCACTTTGCAGGCCTCAGGGCAGGCCGTTCGTGGCTGAGCAGGTGGAAATAGAGTAATAGAGAAACCATGCAGACCGATATTCCGTTTTTCCTCTAGCCTTGCTAGCTCTTTCTTAAGCCTTTTCTCCATCTCCTCACTTCTAAATGTTTGAATGCAAACACTCCACACTCAACACTCTTCTGTATTTACAATCTCTGCCTGTATGTCCTATAATCTGAACCAAATCTTCATCCTGGCATCAAATCATGGAGATGTAGACAAACATCGAAGCCGGGGGCCTGGTGACCCATGCCTGTAATCCTATTAGCTCAAAAGTCTGAGGCAGAAGAATCCCAAGTTCAAAGTCAGCCTCCGCAAAAGCAAGGTGCTAAGCAACTCAGTGAGATCCTGTCTCTAAATAAAATATAAAATAGGGCTAGGGATGTGGCTCAGTGGCCTATTGCCTCTGAGTTCAATCCCTAGTACCACATCCTCCCCCCAAAAATTCAGGAGTCCTATAGCCTGTACTGATCAGCCAGTAATCATTTTTTTCTGTTTTGCTATTAAAACTCCAAATTCTAAATTTGATGCTTCTTATTAAAATGAATATATGTTTCAGAGAATAACATTATAAAGACTTTCCTTATCAATATGTTGATGTGAATTCATTTACCCAGGACCTTCTTTGAAATACATGAGTGTGGTGTTAGAAAGCACAGGCAGTACGTAAGTGTGATCTCAGGTGTGCAGGTCTCTATGAGATGCTTTCTGAAAAACCAAGACTCCACATCAGGGGGGACATGCAAAAAAGAGAAGCAGTTCATGGGGCTAGGAAGGAAATTGGGGCTTTTAATTATATTCGGTATCCCTGAGCAAACACTGTACTAAGTACTGTCTGGAGTCTACCTCATTTGATCTTTGCAGAAACCCTACAACATATTTATGGTTACCCATATATAGCATGCTATGGTAGAAAAAGTCTTGGAAAGGTTTAATAATATACCCCACAAATTTCTGAACCAGTCAATGATACAAATCTTTAATCTAAGTGTTTCTCCAAAGCCTAAGTTCTTTTTGACCTATCAGTGTGTCTTCCTGACACAGGCAATACTAAGCTTCTTGGAGTGACATTTCAACTGGGCTGGAAGGCTATTAGAGATGTCAGATTCTGCTAAGCAAACCTGTAAACTTCTGCTTGCATCACTGGGTTTGGTGGAATGATCTTTGGTGGGTTTTGAAGCTGTTAGAAAGGTCCCATCTTCTTGCTTATACTTTATTTCAGGTGCCCACTGCTTTCTTTTCCCTCACACAAACTCTAGTATAGTTCCTTTCTTGACAGTGCTCCCTCTACATCAGCTGTTCTCTAAATCCTGACTATCTCTGCATCCAGAAGTTGTGGGGACATTTGACAAACACCTCCAGAGTGAACCAATTGTAGATGGATAGTGACATTTTTTTAGACGCACTGAGTTTAAAAAAATTCTCAGAAACTCTTGCTTTAAGTGAGAAGCTTTTGAAAAGAGTCTGCATCTGGCACACAAAAATAAAAGTAATAAAGCTTCCAGAGCAAGCTTAGGGGCAAAGGGCATTGAAAAGAGTGAGAGATTCGCCAGGTCACTGGTACTGTGGTCTCATGGTCACTGATACTGTGTCACAGAGATGTGCTGTCTCTCAATTCTACCTCACTTGATCTTCACAAAAGCACTACAACATATTTAACTACTTACATGTGGCTTATTTTGGTAGAGAATTTATCAGAAAGGTTTATTAATAGACTCCAAATTACTGAGCCAATCAATGATGCAAAATTTTAAATCAAAGCTTTCCTTCAAAGCTCTTGGATTAAATTTTTGGGTTCTGTGCTGAATTCTGATTCTCAAATATCTTTCCTTGTATCATAGAAAATTCAGCTAATCTTCCAGCCCTGCTGGAAACAGCCTTGCTGTTTTGAAGTGGGTTTTCTGAAGAGCAAGAGAAAGATTTTAATTTCCTCTACCTTGACCCTAATTCCAGGTCCCTAGTCATATCATCCATGTCCTGGCATGAGTAGCTGCAACAAATATTTAATCTCACTATTTTTTATGTTGCTTTCTTTCTTACATCTTGGTTCACAAACATGACCCATATCCATAGATGTGTGAACTTTTTTTTTTGGTCAATAATTTCTTTCACAATCAATTTGATTTTAGCAGCCAGCCACATTAGAATCATCTGAGACTGGTGGCATTTCAAGTCCCTTGGAACTTTGGTCTACACCTAGGGAGAAAAATCATTCTAGGGCTTTTCATGCTGTCTTAACAAGTTGACCTTGAGTAAATTATTTAAAATTTCTGGGAAACAATTTCTTCATTTATAAAATAGAGTCAATAATAGCATTGAACTCAAAAGGCTTAGGGTTAAGAGTAATAATGCAACATAAAAACCTTTTAATAGCACCTAGTACTCTTTTATGTTCAATTAATATGTTATTAATACAATCCATACTTCTTCACCTATCTTTCTTCCTTGTCACAGGATTCATTGACTCCCCGAAAGAAAGGAAGACTCCTTCTTTAGAGCATTGTAAACATTGTCAAAAGCCACTTTTCCTGATATCTACTTATTGAAAAAACAAGTGAATAAATAAATAAAAATTTTAAAGTCATTATAAAATAGCTATCTGGTATGTATTTTATTATATGCATACTGTGGGACAATCTCACCAGTGATTCAGAAGGCGTTCAGCAGGCAGGATGGAATTCTAAGTTACAATCAACTGAATGGAAGTCACAAATGCCACATATCTGGCCAACCCCAAAATTAAGTGAAAGAAAACAATTCTAGGCTCTAAAACAGCATTTCTACCGATGGGGTTAACTTAGCCTGCACCAGCAGCTTATTATTTAAGCCTGAGAGACATCAATCCTAGTCAACTCAACTAAAGTGTGCAGACTACTTTAGGATATGAATGAAGCCATTACAATAAGAACTACTCCAAGCATTTACCTTGTATTCCTTTTGGGAAAGTACTAGGCAATACAGTTACAGTTATGATCTTAACATGGAAAATTCACTCCAATGTTATATATGTTATCTGACACATCTGTCCCTTGGGAATGAAAGCAATCTGGTAATATTATACTAAAGTGTAAGGGCATCATGTATTAGTGTTACTAGAAGAAATTGCCTTTTAAATGAAGAGTCTGGACAGGTCAGTGGTTAATCAAAACAGTGAAGATTGATAAACTTCCAGACTTCAGTAGGTGAAATATTTGAAGGCAGGAAAGCACTTGACATCCATCAAGTCACACCACTTAAATGACTCCTCTGATGTATATCTAAGTGTTTCTGCAGCCACTTAGTCATTCATGAAAGAGTCTTTGGTGAGAACTTACTGTTCACAAGTTAGAGATGCTATAGCGGTAAACAAGCAATCATGCTCCTAGACATTCAATAATAAAGAGCTGCTGTAAGCACAAAGCCCAATGTCATTGTGTAATCAGGACCTGAAAGAGCTTGAGGAGTCATGAAGTCTTTCTGGAGGGCCCCCTACTAAGCTCTAGTAGAAATTATACATGAAGGGAAGTTTGACAAAAGAGGAAAATGCACTTGACACCTGTGAATGCCCTGAGATGAGACAAATATTCTATGTGCAAAGCTTTCAGAGGAGATGGGGAAGAATAGAATACACAGGATGAGGAAAGGAGTCTTGGCAATAAGTTAATAGGGCAGGCAACAGACAGAGTCCCCAGGTGAAATTTAAAGCAGAAGAGTTATCTGATTATGAGGGTGCTTTTAGGAGCAGCTTCTGGCTTCATCTTAAAAGCTATTGGTAAGAAGAAGAGAGCAAATGGAAAGGAACCACATGGAAAGCTATAGCACCTGGTGGCTTGGACCACAGTGAAAGCAGTTGGCAGAGGGGAGGGAAGGCATTTGATAGACAAATCCAAAGTAAGAACTCATAAGATGTTTTATGCAAAAGCCAAGGGTCAAGAAAACATCAGGAATAACACTTGGTCATCTGATTTGTTCAGCAGGATGGATGCTGGTGTCAAGTTAGGACTGTCTGGGAATTTCAGGTGCTTTCTGTTCAAGATGGCTATGTGTGTTTTTACTCCAATCATCCCTTCTGCTTTGCACATGTTAATTATGGACAAAGCACATAATAGAAAAACCCAAAATACAATATTTCCATGAGCCAAATAGGTAAGAGATACACAAAATGACAAAAGGGGCAAAAACTGCAGGTCCTTTCACCACAGATCTAAAAACAGATGGTAGTGGCTGGAAATTCTGATTTTCTAGAAAAAGGAGAATCAATACCCTGCATTTCAGAAAGTGATTAGATATGGGATCCTTGAAAGCAGAGGAAGGCTTCCTTCCATTGGTATAAATAAGCTGTGGAAACAAAAGATTTACTATTAAAACTTGATTTCTATCAAGAGACATAAAAAATGTGCTAACCTATATAGAATGTTTTTGACAATTGTATAGCTAATTGCCAAAAAGTAGAAAAAATTCTAATTATTCTCAACTGAGAAATGTATAAATTAACTATGGTCCATTCAACATGGAATAGAATATATATATTGCAAGATTTCCTAACCAAATGCCAAATGCGTTTAATTCATTTCTTCACATTTCAGAACTTATTTATTCTTCTAAAATAATAAAAGTTATGTAATCAATTGTATCCTTAAGTATTTGAAGCATAATTATGCCAACATAACATTTATTTATTTGTAACATTCATTTCAAGATCTGTTAATAAGAATGAAGGGAGGTAATGAATGCTGCATCGATAACTGGCAATGTCATCAGTTACTGGAAAACTATCATCATACTTAATGGTGATATTCTAAAAGGAGTATAATTAGAATCAAAGCTCAGTTAGAGATATTTGCTCTCATGGCTCTCACCCATTTTATTGGAAGTTATAGTCAATTTGATAACAAGGTGGAAGGAGAGGGTTGCCATTACCCTAGGTATGTATAAGACTGCACGAATGATGTGACCCTACTTTGTGTACATCCAGAGATGTCAAAAATTGTGCTCTATTTATGTACAATGAATGAAAGAGTATTCTGCTGTCATTTATAACTGACATAAATTAAATAAATAATTAAATACATGAAATATTGATTAAATAAACAAAAGAAAATTAAACAATAGGTAAAAGTAAAGAAAAGAGAAAACTAGAAGATGAACATGCGAGCAGTAGGACATCATATATTTAGTTTTGCAAAGATTTTGAAGTAATTATGAAATATCCAATTTGAAGTATCACTTAAAGAGTTGAATGTATAGGTATAAATGTCAAAGGAAAACTGAGGATATGGAAGGAAGTTTGAGTCATTGGTGAGCAAATGAGAACGCTCTTTGGTTAATTGTAATTGCCCTTGAGTAAATTAGAATGAAGCTGAAAAGGTGGAGGGAGATTCAGGATTAATCATTGAAGAATTAAGATAACTACAGGCAAAATGGAAAAGGAAGGTCTAGAAAAATGGATGTAAACACAGACAATTATGGTGCCAATGTCAACAACAGAATTTCCAGGGGAAAGAAGGTAGAAGGGTTTGATTTGCTCTGATAAATCAAGAAAAATAAGAAAAGAAAAAAATGTTAGGATATTTGGACTTTGGTCTCCAGGGAATATGATTCAAATAGCAGGGCTTTTGATTTGAGCCTGATCAAAGTGACCTCAAGAGTTTGTATAATCACAATAGCAAAGATAAGGAAACAATCCACAGACAGATAAATAAAGATGTGGTATAAACACATAAATACCATTCTGTCTTGTAAAAGGAGAAAATCTTACACATGGATGAACCCAGAGTAGATTATGCTATGTGAAGTAAGCCAGTTACAGGAAGACAAACACTGTAAGATTCCATTTAAATGAGTATCTAGAATTGTCATTACATAGAATTAAAAGGGTGAATGGTGGTTACAGGGGCTGGTGGAGATAGGTGAAAAAAATGAAGAGTTACTAAAGAATGAGCATAAAGTTTCAGTCAAGCAAGATGAATACATTTCTAGAGATCCAGTGTACAGCACTATAGCTATAGTCAACAACAATGCACACTTAAAATGTTCCTAATAATGTAGATCTCATATTGTGTTCTCACCAAAATAAAATAAAAGTTCATGGGAAATAAATAAATTGAAACATCATGAAAATCTCTTGAAAATTTTAGTTTTAAGGTAAAGAGAGATATAGGGTAGTATACAGGGTGAGGGTAGGAATATTGCTGAGAGTAAATATTATCTATGAGAGACTAAAGTTTGTGAAATGATAATCAAGATGATCCTATAAAAGTTTGTGCTGCACATTTCTACAAAGAGAATGTCAATCAAGATTTTACTGCTCTAAATATGTAGGAATTGCCATTATAAGAAGATGGATAAATTTCCTTTTTTAAAGAGTTACAGAGAGAAAAGAATGTATATAGATAGAACAATGGACAGACAAAGGAGCTCCCATACAATGGCTTACATTTTCCCTATAAGGGAAGAATAAGGTCATTTGCTAAGAATGGGTAGGGAAGATGGAGAGAGCCAGAAAATTAGTGAAACTAGAATAGGTCTGAAATAGCCATTGGAGAGAACTGGCCAGATAAACATAGTAGAATTATTGAATGGTACCATTATTGGGATTCAGCTGAGGTTCGCAATCCTATATTTGCAGTGGGATCACACTGTTATATGATACTCCATATCATACAACACATGATCATTCAGGTTTGGATTTGTCCCAGTTAAGAGCAATAAAGATCAAAATGGCGAAAAGACTTAACATTTTTGTAAAGTTTAATTGTAATGATAGATCAAGCAGCCTAACCTGAACAGGAAGGAGAGCGAAAGCTGGACAAAAGCCATGGATAGGAAAATGAATAGGGTTCAAAGAGTCAGACTTCAGGATTCCTGGTGGAGCTTCTTGACCAAAAAGCTGGAACCGTGGGAAATTGAGGTTAGAGAACAGTAACTTTAGCGATTTTTAAAGTAAAATCATTTCAAGATTCAGGCAAGAAGCTCAAAAGAACATTTAGAATTTGAGACAATGAAGAAGTAGCCTGAACATGAGTAGATATTTCAGAGAGGAAAAGAATGTGTTGGGATTGGAAACAAGGCAGTACAGGAGAAATTGAACAAGATGGTGGAGTTTACAATGTGGTGTGAGAGCAAGATGGAGGTATCCCTTGGTTAATGGGATTGAGCATTGGGGCAATGCCAAGAAATGAGAGCCCTTGCTGGCTACAGCCATGAACTGGAGCATGGCATGGAATGTTTTACTATATGGCACAATGTTTCCCAACTCATCAAATAATGTTGCCTCTCAGATGATTTGGTCTAACTCAGTGAAAACTGTCATCTTCTATTTGTTGATTTCCTGAGCAGCCTACATGTGGAAAACCAGGGAGCACAAATGATGGGTGTGATTATATGATGTGAGATGGGCTTCTAAGTCTGGCTTCAGAGCTAACCTTTGGCACATTGGGAGTTCCAGCATAATTATAATCCCTCACCCTTCTTTCACTCTACCCTCTGCACATGCACCTGATGACTTTGGTTATCTTGATCTTGGCTTGTCTGACCTCCCCCTGTTGCCTTTCAGAAGCTAAAAACACACCCCAGTGCTCTAGGTTCTACCTTCTCCTGTGCTTATCTTCTCCAAATGGTAACAACATGTAGATTCTGATTCTCTTTGGATCTTGGTGAATGATTGTCTAATCAGTCAAAACAATTTATGCTAGAGGTACAAATGGTTAAAAGTAGCACCGTGCATTGTAATATCCTTGCAACCAATTCTTCATGTGAGTTATCACATGGGTTATCTGAAAAGGTGATAAAAATATGAGTTCCAAGCACTGTGTTAGGGAGAGTTGGGGAGTATTTTCCAGAAAGAAAGAATTTTTAAATTTCTTAATTCATTATTTTATTTTTACAGCATCTGAGAGCCTCTTGTATTCCAGACATTACTCAAGGTGGTGAACCTAAGAAAAGGCCAGGCCGATGTCCCACACCTCAAGTAATTTATACTCTGGTAATAGATGCTAGAGTAGAAATCTGTGAGTATACAAGAGACAAAGGAGAAAGTCATTAATCTCACTTCTATTAGTTCCTCTGGGAACTTGTTCCCCTTTCTTTTTTGTTTCTTCTTTACTGGCCCTTTCTACCTATACTGTAACTCAAGTCTCTTTTACCAATAATAATAATAAAACAGAACCTGATACTATCTCTGGATGTCCTTCCATTTCTCAATTTTTCTTTTAGCATTTTTAACCAAAACATTCTTAAATTTGGTTGCATATTGAAATCACTGAAGGTAGCTTTAAAAACTATTGATTTATGATCCCAACCTCTACAGAGATATTGAATTAATAGATCTGGGAGAGTGGGCATCAAGAATTTTTAACTCACCCCAAATGTATAATAATACAGCCAACAATGAGAGCCACTGTTTTAAAGGATAGTAAGACAGAGTCCTATGAACAGAGCAGGACATATTAAGCAGTGTTATAAGTAATAGCTATTGTCATTGCATTAATCAAGTGTGTTCTCTGTGCTTAGATGTCACACTCTAGTTAGGAATGTGCTGGTAGACAGATTTGGCTGGCTGAGGTTGAAATGACAGTAATTATTGGCTGCTTCAAATCTGTTTCATCTTCAACATGTTGAGAGCTAAAAGACAAGACTCTTGGCACTCAGTTTCTCCATCTATAAAATGGGAAAAACTGCTTTGTCTGAAATCACTGGGTTGGTGAAAGGATTAATTAGTTCATCTTTATAAAATGCTCTGCAGGGGGAAAAAATTCTACAAGAGCTGAGGATTATGGTCTCCCTGAAGCATCTATAATTTGTAGAGACATTTATAGCCAGTCTGGTCAGTGAAGCTTGCAGTTGGGAGCTTCACCCTTGCTTTCAAGCCTTAGAGCACAGATTGTTGCTAAACTCATTGGCTTCCATTAAGCCCCTATTAAAATGACTATAAACTAGTTGCTGTCAAAAATGTCCATGACCTTTGCTCTTTATGCTCTGGGTGAACATTCAATCCTACACATTTGCCAAATGCTACCTTTTGTGCTCTCCTGGGAAAGTGAGTGGTGGAAGTGAGGAAGGACAAGGGGAGCCCCCTCCCCCAAATATATTAATTAGATGATGTTTCTCAGCAATCAAATTGGGCCTTTACCTCTTTTCCTGGAAGACTTCCTAGTGGCCGCTTTCATATCCTGTTTCAGTAATGTCTAACGTTCCCTCACCTTTCCATTGTGCTCAAAGGTCTTCGTAAGGATGTTGAAATAAAAAGGATGGTTACTGGCATCTGCACAGAGAGAAGCAAGAGAATATTACGATGAGAAAATAGAGCAGGGGTCTGCTTCCTTTCTTTTGGCAAAAAAACCTGCTATAGAAACTAATGTAGATGAGGGGGCACTGAGCCATATATAAGTGAGTAATTATCTACTGTTACAGGCCTTATTATCTCTCCAAATGTTTGCTAAAATTCTGTTGGGCAACCATCTGGACCCAGAGATTTACCCGTGGATAGAGAGTGGATTGTTGTTTTAACTTGAGATGGGAAAATTTCTTTCTCTAATTCTTTTCTGTCATCTTCTGTTAAATAATTTAACTGAATGTCTCTTAGATAGCTCTCTGTGAGTCCTTAGAGTAAGTGGATTCTGTATGATACACTCATATAATATATTCTTTGAAAGTTTTTTTTTCCCTTTTCCCCCACCAGAGAATCCAAGGACAGTTTGCCATCTGTTGTAAGAATTTCATTAATGCACCTATTTTCTCTTCCTTTTTGCAAGAGTGGTCAGTCCAAGTAATTTGTAGCCTTCTCCTGTTATGGGTAGGATTTGCTGCCCAGAAGACTCACCCCATCCGCTCTAAGTCCCTGCTCTCTCATTATGGCTTTCTCTCAGGTGGCTTTGTTAGCTTGGAACAACAAAGCCTGTGTCCCAAAGCCTGGCTGGGTATCAATAATTTAACAACATGTCATAGACAACAGTGAACCATGCTGCTAGGGTTGAAATATTCCTAGGGCTCACCATCTATTATGCTCTGCTTTCTCAGTGCGCAGTGAATGCAGTACAGGTGGGCCCAGCATTTTCCCAATTCAGAAACTTACTGGATAAGATAATGGCACAGGGGAAGAGTGATTTGCATTAAAAAGGATTCCTTGCTTTACCAGAGGGTTCTTTGGATATTCTTTAACTTTAGAACTGCTTCTCAGTATTTAAAAGTTTATAGGCTTAATTCATTTGGGACTTAAAGGGTAATACTCTCAAACAAGAATCTCCTCAGGAAGACATGATGGTCCCCCTTGAGATTGGACTGGTCAAAATTTGTACACAAAATATTGAAAGCATGACATCCGAAAGCCAGAAATTTTGCTTCATATTTTCTCCTGTTCCAGAGTTCATCTCAGTCTTGTACTTCCAAGTGCAACTCAGAGTCTGTTGCACCTGATCTGAGCTGATTCTGACCTCTGGAAGCCTCATAACTAAGTGCCTCTCCACAGTGTCAGAAAAAGTGTCCAAACACCAAAAATGCCAGATGACAATGTAGAATATTCTGTTTTACTGATTAAATTTGGGAGAAAGAGGAAGGTTTTAGCAGTATAACTCCATAGCACACAACTACATAGTTTTATCTTCCCTAAATTCTTTCTCGAAGCTTCACAGGTCCTTTTCTGTCCACTGTCTCCAACACACTGCCCAGACTCCCATCCCTGGTCTCCATCCTCCTGGTGTGGGTCCCCTTGTTTCCACTTAATTATTCAGAAAATTCTGCTGCCCTACTCAGTCTGGCTTCTGCCTGCCCACTGTCATTTATTACTGTATTTCTCTTGGGACGAGCCCTCCAAATACCAGAATCCCCTCTTCTACCTAACCTGTCTTCCTTTTTTATATGATAGTTAGATTTTTAAATTTCAATTAAACTGCCCTCCTTTACAGGTAGTAAATGGAAGTTTACTCCATTAGAGACTAATACTCTGAAATATCAAATAGGCTACCCAGGAGACTGAGGCAAAGGAATGTAAGTTGGAGAGCAGCCTTAACAACTTAGTGAGATCCTATAACAAACAAAAAAAAAAAAGAGCAGGAATGTAACTCAGTGGTAAAGTAGCCCTGGGTTCAAACCCCAGTAGTACCCTGCCCCCAAAATAGAAACATCAAATAGGAATGGCCTAAATTTGAAGCATAACATTGGATCATTCAACATAAATCCTCAGAGCAGTTTGGATGGGGGACAATTATAAATAGCCCATGAAAATCAGAAAATCCTTGCCAAAGAATCAGTTCTTGTGTTTTTCTGAGTTATTTATGCCATTTGGCTTAGCTTAAGTCAGATTAGGGGCTCCAACTACTTATATCTGGATGGACAAGAGTTGGCTCCCTGATCATAGGCTTTTCCATCAAAGAAGAATTGTGGTTTACTCAGAAATTTTGCTGAAGAGAGCTTGAGGGCTACATGAGTTATGTGAAGGTCAAAGTTCAGGGTCAGGTTAAAGAAGAGGACCTTGGTTCTTTCCTCTTGGGCCCTGCTGATTTTAGTAGTGCTTATCTCAAACTCTCCTCTCCTCTGTCACTGTCCTTGAGGTATCAGTCTACAGTGCCATCAGAAAGAGCAGTTTCCTGGCTCTTTTCTTGCCTTTTCCTCTCTGTATACTTCTTAGATGTGATGGCCACAGAAATCTTCCTAAGACTTGGCTTCCCTCCAACCATTCATCCTACTCAGAAAGTGACACTGCTCCTTATTTTTCTGTATCAATTGTAAGAGACATGACCATATAATTCATTGTCCAAATCAGGACATATTTAAAAGCAAAAAAGGCACTTTCAATATTTATGCCAAGACTGCAGTTGTGAATAGAAAATGTCTCAGGTAAACAAGATTTGATCACCTTGGATATTAATTCTCTACCTTCTTAAGATTTTATGCATGTGACTACATATGAAGACTCTTATCAAGGTAATCTTGGTTTAAAATTCAGAACATTTACTGCTACTAATAAAAAGAACAACAGCAATAGCAGATATAGCAACTACTCAGGGGCTTCTCTTATGTACAGTAAGTACCATGTCTCACTGACATTAACTGTTCCACTCTCCACAACATTCCTATGAGATCAGTGCATATTACAATCATTTCAGAAATGGGTAAACTGACCCAAAGTGGCTTAAATGCATAGCCAAGTTTACTTAGCTGTTAAGCAGCAGAACAAAAATTTAACCCCAGTTGTGACTCCAATTTTACCATGGCTTTTTCCAAGATCATCACCTAATATTTTTTAAAGTACTTTGTGAAACAAAGGAATATTCTGAGGAATATTCAGAATTATGACTGATGGAATTTTTTGCTATTCTGAATGTTGCTCAGCTACATGCTTATCCTCACATGTGAATGCCATTTTAATAGCACCCTGCTTCCTCCTGATGCTGCTTCCTTGCTTAAAGTGTTATCTCTAAATTTATTGCCCGCCTATGTTCTCCATGTCCATCCATAGTCAATCCATCTGGCAAAGCCCAGTTTAATTTCACACCCTCTGTGAAACCATAGCTGGATACTCAATTGACATTTATCCCTCCCACCTGTATCCTCCTAGCCTAATTATCCTTATATAATGCACAAATTGGCACTAGATGATAAATTTTCCTTTTGGATTCTCTAATTGTTTTTTGTTTGTTATCTTCTCTCCCAACCCATAGGCAAACCCATCAAGGAAAGATAGAGAGATTCTAAACATAATTTAACCTAAAATTTAAAATTTAGCTACATTAATATGGCTTGAGTTTTTTTTTTTTTTTGGAGGAAACTTGATTAACAGGAGATTAATTAACATCTACAGTTTCATATCCAAAATGATTGCCTCAAAAGGATTCTAATTTAATATTGTTTTCTGCTCAAAAATGGGATATTTTTAGTGGCATTATTAAGAGAATTTGAAACAAGATTCTCATTTCAAATGAATAGACATATAGTGAAACATGATACAATGATATTTAGATGAAATACTATGGCTTTCATTGCTGTTTGTTTTGTTTGCAGTACTGGCAATTGAACCCAGGGGTGCTTTATACTGAGCTACATCCTCAACTCTTCCTTATTTTTTTATCTTGAGATAGGGTCTTGCTAAATTTCTCAATTTGATTTCAAACTTTTTATCCTCCTGCCTCAGTCTCCTGAGTAGCTGGGGTAACAGATGTTTGACTCCGTACCTTCTACTATTTCCTTTTAAATAAATATTTTTGACTGTTTGTAGTGGTCTCATTCCATGGCAAAGAAAAGTAACTTCCAATACTCTTCATACCTGCAACAGGAAAAACACATTATCTTCCTTTCTGGACCACAGAAACCCAAGAGAAATAGCAGATTTCTTCTTGCATCCAGTTCCCTAGAAGCTAGGTTGAAGAGACTGAGGAGGAAGCTGGCCTCAAAAAGCTGCTTTGGCTGCATTACCCCATTGTGCATTGAAAAACTCTAGGAAGCTGAGTGGTGCCCAGATCAGTGGATTTTCTCTGGCTTAGTCTTTTTACTAATAAATTTGTGTGACAGCCCTAGAATTATATGTCAACTTGTGACTGATGATTAATTCTATGTGAGAAAAAAATTCAATCAGTACTGTTCAGTTTGTCCAAAATTTGCTTCCCCTGTCTGGGACCTGAACAGTGTGTGAACCTTGGTGTTATCATTTGGATTTGGAATGTCTCCCAAAGACTCATAGGTTGAAGTCTTGGCCCCCCATTCAGCAATTTTCAGAGCTGGGGCTTTGGGGGAATAATTGGGTCATGAGGACTCTGACCTCATGACTGGATTAATAAGCTTATGGCATTATTGGGAGGTGGTGGGAACTCTTCAACTAGTTGAAGGAGTAGTTTCTTGGGGGTG
This sequence comes from Geosciurus inauris, assembly GCA_004024805.1. NCBI lineage: Eukaryota > Metazoa > Chordata > Mammalia > Rodentia > Sciuridae > Geosciurus > Geosciurus inauris. Next base: position 64,001 of record PVHX01001106.1, on the reverse strand, counting down.
TGCCTTTGGATACTATATATGGTTCCTGGCTCTCTCCTTTTTCTCTCTTTGTCACTTTGCTTCCCAGTCACCATGAGGTGAGCAGCTCTGCTCTAACCATGCCCTTTCCACCATGATGCTCTGTCTCAGCACAGGCTTATAGCAATGGGATCTGCAGACCAAGGACTAAAGCTTCTGAAACCATGAGTCAAAGTAATCTTTCCTTTTCTAAGATGCTTTTCCGGGATTTTTATCACAGCAATGAAAAGATGATGAATATATTTGGATACACAGAGGTGATGGCTTTGGACCTGGTGAAATAGACAGCAGGCATGCTACTTTCCAAACATTCTTAGAGATCCACGAGGGGAAAAGACAAAACAAAAGGGGCAGAAACCATTCAAGAATACCACAGATGCAGGATATTATGGTCACCAATTTTCAAAAAATTTATACTGGTTGGAATCTTGTGGTCCAATTGCAAAACCCTTCTCTGAGTTCCACAGTAGGGCTTACCCAGTGAAGAACTAAGAAGTTAGTCAAGGTGCATTTTTTGTTTTCAATTCCTTTTATTTTTTCCTTTTATCCCAGTATCATTGGGACATTTCTATTGTCTAAGTCCTTATGTCCCTCATGCTTCTTTCTGTAAGTCTATGTCACTTCTAATAATAAAATAATAGTAGCAAATATTCACAGATTGTTTAGTAGATACCAGGAAGGACAGTAAATACTTTTCATTGGTTACTATTTTGTTTCTCACTACTGTACCTTGAGACTGGATAGTTATTATTTTTATCATGACTTCAGAGAGTTAAAGAAACCATGCATAAAGTTGTTCACAAATTTTCCCAGAGACACTGTGCTAGCTAAGTGGCAGAACCCAGGATATGAGGCCAGCCAGGTCCACCCGAGTACTGGGATTCAGCAGCCACATATGGCATATGCCTAATTTACTCATGCAGCTATTTTTCCAACAAGGAAAATTGGGGAAAACTTGTGTTTTTTCTGATATTAAGGCAGAGCTAATGCCTTTCAAGAATTGTTTGTATTTAAAAGAAAATCTCAGGATGAAAACACTATAATGTCTGTCTAATGGAATATCATCACCGTGGTAGGTTAGACTCTTTCTGTGTGTAAGAAGTCTTTTTAATCAGTTTGTGACTTATTCTAGAACAATTTTCACCTCTATTGATCACAGAACTGGACATGAAGGTATTATTCGTAGCTGCTCAAAAACTCAGGAGATTGAAATCATGTTTTCTGTCCCCTCATTCAAATATTAATAAAATGAGTACTTATATTTGTATGTCTTTAGTTCACATACACACAATCATCTTTCAGTTTATTTAAGAATATTTACTATTCTGACTCATGTTTTCCTTCATGTAAGTCCTGATCAATTCCAGTCTACTAGCACATTCTTTCTTTGAATTTGCCACACATATCCAACCCATAGACTCTAATAGAGCTTTATATTTCATTAATTCTAATATGTTGTTCTCTGGTTAATGGGTTTATGCCTTCTTTTCTGTTAAAATTATAAGTTTATTAGGGAATAGGATTGAAGCAGATTGCAATCAATATTTATGTTTACTTTCAGTACAAGTTAAATATGAAAAGCATTCTTTATAATTCATAAAATATTTCCTATGAGTCCACTGGCACATAAAATGTGTTTAACACATACACACACACTCATACTCACCCTCACACTCACAATACATAATCTCTCCTTTTACCTAAAAAGCATTTCTGGTAAACAACAAAAATTCCATCTTTTTGATAGTTAGATTCAAAAATATACATTTAATGCAAATAAGAATTGTGTTACTCTTTCAATCCTACTTATAACCAGAAACTGAACAGATGGTAAAGGGACTGTCTCAGACATGTTCCCTTTCCTTGAAATAAGTTGTCCTTTCCCTGAAGCAGAAAAACTCCTAAGGGTTTAATTCTATCAATAGGCCAGTCTAATCATGCAAACTCAAGAAGTTTGATGAACATAAACCAAGATAATCAACTGTTTTCACGTGGGCCACCATCACCTTGACGTCAATGGAGTTTGTTTCATTGCAGTTTACCAGAGGAAGACTGCTCTTAGGTACCTGCAGGACAGTATAAAAGTGTTTATCCCAATGGTTACACTAGCTCTTTCAGGTTGATTATGGCTTCTCATTCCAATAAAATTAATTTCTTTAAGTAAATGGAAAAAATTATATAAGAACAAACAACCTTATGTGAGTATAGCATAATTGTATCAGGCATATTTTCCTTTATTAATGCATATCATTTAATCTCAAACATATGTTCTTGTTCATATGGAAATGTGCTCATGAATGTTCTGGAGTAAAACAATCATCTGTAGCCTCTGGCAAGTAGAGATTCCACATCTGGTAACTACCTGTTCTCATTTTATAGTTTGTGAACACAAGTCTGATGCTCTGGACTTCATCCACCGTGATGCCAGCAGTTAAAGAAGGGAGAACCATGGCTGGAGTCTTATTGCACAAAGACCAAGATTTTAAAACAGGAATAGATGAAAGAAGGAGAGACATATTTTTAAATCTATTCAACATAAAGATTCTTTCTCGTGTAAAAACTATTCAGTAATATAACTATGTCAAGATTTTAAAATATTTTAAAATATACAATTTGAAATCTTGCTAATTCTTGAACTATTTTCAATCACTATATATTTTTATATATTTTATTTTTAATTCAGAAGGGGTTTATTGATATATTTCTAAATACCATATACTTATTTTAATTCATGATTTTTCAGTGATGATAGGACTTTAAATATAATAGAGAGGGGCTGGGGTTGTGCCTCAGTGGTAGAGCACTTGCCTAGCATATGTGAGGCACTGGGTTCAATTCTCAGCACTACATAAAAATAAATAAATAAAAATAAAGGTTCATCCACAACTAAAAATATATATTAAAAAAATAATAGAACATGATCAGCCTGCCCTGTCCATGAGTTGTACATTCATGGATTCAATCAACTGGGTATGGAAAATATCTGGAAAAATTGCATCTGTAGTAAATATGTACAGATGTTTTTCTTGTCATAATTACCTAAGTAGGATAGTATAAGAATTATTAACATAATATTTTTATTATGTTAGTTATTAAAAGTAATCTCGGGATGATTTAAAGAATACAGCTAAATGTTCATAGGTTATATGAAAAGACTTCATGATTTCATGAATGGAAATTGTAGATTTGGTACCCACAGGTGTCCTGGAATGTATTCCATGAGAGAACTACATTGTTAGAAACTGGTATGTACTCATGGAAGTAGTAGCAAACTAGTTGTTTCCATTCCTTGAAAACGATATTAGACTAGCAAATCCCTTGGGAAAACAAACCAATTATTAGTAATATATTTCACAGAGCTTGTATTTCTTGCTTGATATCAGGTTCTTTTGTTTATTTCTTTTCCTGAGAGACTGGGAAGAGGAATGTCCTTCCTTTTCATGCCAGTATTATTACACGTCAAGATGACATTTACTAACTGTCCCCATTACTATATTTTTTTTCTTCCTCAAATGAATATTTGTGCTCAGTTTCCATGTTTATTTGTATCTACTTGTACAGCTTATAACCATTCTAAAACTGCATGCAACTAAACCAACTGCATGAGTTTCCTACCTCAACAAAGTTTCCCATTTTCGTATCACACACTAAATTTGACATGTCCTCCAAAATGTCACCAGTAAATGTCTCAGCACATTTATGCCTCTGTCTTCAGGCCAATAACCCTTTGATATTGCTCTCTATTCCATAGTCATCAATTTCTCATTGTCCAAAGCCCATTGTTTTCTCTTTCCTCCTTCCCCATCTTAGACCCCAGGGTCTATCACTCACTCAATTCCCTGAATATAACTCATTTTCCTTGGCTTCTCACACTAGGTGAGACTTATTTCATTACCTCCCATATGTACACTAAAACTATGGGGTATGGATAACACATACATACTTTGGTTTCACTTTAAGTTTATGAGCATCCATATCTTGTGGGCTCTCAGCATGTCCTTGCAGTTTTTTTTTATATGTCCCTCAACTTTTCAAATTTCCTCTACAACACTTTCACAACTTCTTCTTACTCTGCTGTTGACTTGATTTTTCATTTCAATGAGAAAACAGATGAGAACAGCAATCCTCACATCCCAACACTGGAGTCACCATTCTATCTGTATCTTCATCTGACAATGCTTTTCTTCTGTCACACTGAATGAAATTTTCCTACCCAGGCTGAAAACAAAAACTCCACTTCCAAATGGATCCCATCATCTCTAAAACATTCAAAAAGCTTTGTTCCTGCAACATTACTTGTCTCTTACCACATTATCACTCACTCTGTACTGCTTGTTTTAATCTATCTATTTCATTATAAATATATATTTTTTCCATATATATATTTATATGAAGAACCTCTTATTTTAAAAATTTCCTTGTCCCACAATTCATTCACATAGGTCTCTGTTCCCCACTGGAGCAAAACTCTTTTTTTTTTTTTGGTGCCAGGAATTGAACTCAAGGGCATTCGACCACCGAGCCACAGCCCCAACACTATTTTGTGTTTTAATGTAGAGACAGGGTCTCACTGAGTTGCTCAGCACCTCGCTGTTGCTGAGGCTGACTTTGAACTCATGATTCTCCTGTCTCAGCCTCCCAAAGTGCTGGGATCTCAGGCGTGCACCACCGAGCATCAGTTTTGTAGTAAAACTCTTAGAAAGCTTTCTTTACACTCATTCTTTCCATTTCCTCACTTCAATTTTGTTTTTATTGGATCGTTGTTTTTATATTTTTGTACTGGGGATTATACCCAGGGGCACTTAAACCATGGAGCCATATCTCCGGCCCTTGTTACTTTTTATTTTGAGACAGTTTTATTAAGTTGCTTTGGGCCTCGCTAAGTCATTGAGGCTGGTCTCAAACTTGATCCTCCTGCCTCAGCCTTCCAAGTCACTGGGATTACAGGCATGCACCACCATGACCGGCTCCAATTCTGATTTGAAGTCATTTCAATCAAGATTTTGTCCATTCACTTCAATGACATTGTTCTGGTAAAGTCATCTAACCTTCCATGTTGCTAAATCCATTAGTCAATTAATGTTTCTAATCTGTCTCTATTGTATTCGGTAGAGTTACTTACTCCCTTGTCTTTGAAATACCTTATCACACTTGGTTTTCAGGCCCCCTTCTCTTCCTGGTTTACCCCTAGCTCCACTGCCTGCTTTCCCAGTCACCTGAGCTGGTTTGTGCTCATCTTATCAACCTGGAGTTAGACTTCCCTTCAACTGCTTCCTATCCTCCGCTTTCCTTCCCTCTCTTTCCTACCTCCTATTCTCTGTAGTCACTCTCTGCCTTGTATTGTTTATCCAGCCTACAGCTTTAAGCATTATTTGTCCATTAAAACTTTCACTCTGTGACCCCAGCCCAGACGTTTTCCTGACACCAAGGTAAATATGGTTGAACACAGAACTCTTGAGGCCTAGTTTACCTCACATTCATATCTAAATCTGGTCCTTCCTCATCTTCATAAATGGTCCCATAATTCAGTCCATTCCAAACCTAAAGACCATTCTTGATTCCCTTCTTACCTCACTTAACTCTCTCAAAAGATATTACATAATTGTTGTTTCTTTTCTTCTTTCTGGTCCATCAACCCCTTTAGGTCAGGATATTTTTTGTTGTTGTTCATTCACTACTATATTCTAGTGCATAGAATAATATTTGTCATTTGCTATGAAATACTAGTTTTCCTTATGATGGAGTGAATGAATAATGTCCTCTCCTCTTTGAACAGTTTTGCAAGTTGTAGTTCTACACTATTTTGTTATATAAATGAGAGGTATTCACTTTCACTACACAATATCTCCTGAATGAAAAACTCCAGGCAATTTAAGATTTTAATACAGGATCCTATACATAGAACCCACCACATTAATGTATATTTTTTGCCTTTGAATTACGTGGCTCTTACATTAGTTATCAACTTCTCAGGGCCATTGAATATCCAGATCACATCCGGTTCCCTTCTATTTACAATAGGAACATAGGTAAGAGTTGAGGAAGGGTTGAAAAGGAATGGTTTTTCATGTACGCTGTACTTGATTCTTTGTATGGCATCTTTTCATGAACCCACTGTTTCTCTCAAAGAATTCATTAAATAAATGAACTAATGAATAAATAACCTTTTTTGGCTAATATTAGATGGGTATTTTCCCTTCTCTCTTCAGTATTGAATATGGGAAATATGCTCTTGGGGAAAAGGTGACTCTTAAAGCACAAATTATATATTGTTTGCTCTGTGAAATTTTATAGCAAGAATGTCTGATTCATGACTGTAAAAATTCCTTCATCTGTTGATCAATTTCTCTTCCTTCAGAGCACAAGACACGTTGTTAATTTCCAAAGTGAATCAGTGTGATGACTTTATCTGATGGAATAAGAGAGTCTTCTTGTTGTAAATTCTTATGTTCTTTATCTTATATCTTAGAGAACTTCTAGCAACTTACTTGGTTTGAGATATCTCAAAAGCAATTTCCAATGCCATGAGTCTCTTCCTTCAAAAAGATTATTCTACCCTAATTTATTGGAATTATAAAGGTATGTTTCTCTTTCACAAGAGCAAAAATTCACATTAGTGAAAACAAATGTAAACAGGCCACTAGATATCTGCATTTAAACTAATATTTTAAATTGAAAAAGAAATAAGACATAATGATGTTTAAATTTTATAAAGGGTGAAAAAATTTATTCAAAATATTTAAGAAGTACATATGTAATTGACATACTATATCAATATTTAACTATATACATATTTTCAATCAAAGTTTTATCATGTTTTCCTGAAACATCTATCAACTCACCTCTCTGTTTATTGTTAGTCTTCTTCAGTTCATTGAATTATCCTTAAATATTTGTGTTATCCAACTTAGCTTTACTTTGACTCATTTACAATTATTGTGCAAAAGTTATAAAAGTCATTGACATTAATCCTAATAAATTTGGATTTTAGTCTACAAATTGCAATTGTTTATTTATTAATCAGGGAATGAATATTATTTGGGACTGAAAGTATGTCACAGTTTTCTATGAGTTTGAATCAATAAATTAGGGGAAAAAGTGCATGATCCAATATCTAGTTGCATGATAGTGCATGATCCAAAAGTAGATGATCCAATATCTAGTTTACTTCTGATAAAACTGGGTCAGAGAATGTGGCTCAGATGGCTGAGCATAATCAGTCTTCCTGATTCTGGAGCTCAAGGAAGACTCATTGCATGCAAGATTTGTGGGTGCAGATATGATGCACTTATCTAGAATCACTGATCCTCACAGTGATGTGTTCCTCGTTGATTTACCCAACAAATATTGAGCACTTACTAGGTTTCAGGATTCATATGCTGTAGTGAATCAAGCAAAAGGATTCCACTTTAAGTTTCTCCATGCATGACCAAAAAAAAAAAAAAGCTGGCAAGACTATTCCAGTCCTCAGCCAGACTCATCTGAAAATGAGGGAAAAGGAAGAGCTGAGACACTAGTTTTTCTTGGGGTTTTATCAATCATTGAACCATTCCCTGTTCTCCTTCAAGGAGGTGTGAGTGAGAGGATATAGAGAAAGGAAACTGACGTGATTTTCCCTTGATATGCTATTCTGGGGAGGATAGGTTGCCTCCACAACATGCAGAAAGAAAATAATTATGTTTGTGACTTAGAAAAAAAAATCATCCTATTGGCAGAATGAAGGATGGGTTAGCAGCAATGGCTTTGTAAAAATCCTTTAAAAATCTTTGGGTAAGTTGCCTTAATTAAGGATGCACAATAACTACAACATGAAGCGATTTCTGCCTAAAACCTAGTTTTGTGATAAAGATTAATGAAAATAGCATTTGTCCCCAATTTCCTTTGCATGATCACCTCTCTGATAGACTAGAAATTTTTTCTAGGATTGTTGGAGAATGTGAATATATTACTACATTAACAGGCTACATCTTTACATTGCAATCACTGGAAAATATGATAGGAATAATGAGCAGAATTTACAGTGAGGTTATTAGCGATGCTGAATTTCTTCCCTGCTTTATGATTTTTTATTGAAAACTAGAATAATAGCAGGGACCTTGAAATTTTACTTGGTAACAATGAATGCCATTGTTCTTTCTAAGGTATGGTTTATACATATCTTAAATTATGAGAGTATTTGTAATCTCTAAGTCATTGACACAATTTGCTTTCATATCTACAAAAATCATAAGAAAATATTTTATTGTATAAAAATGCCTTTCTCTTTATTTTCCATTTGCTTTAAAAAATAGTGGACTTACTTTTTTGAAGTAAAGTTTAAAATCTGCAGAAAAAGTGAGGGGAAAATAGAAATTCTGTATAGTCTCCATAACTTCCTCTACTTCTATTATTAACATTAGGTACTGATATGGTACAATTTGTTACAATTGATAAATCAATACCAATACCTTGTTATTAATTTTACTTCATAGTTACCATAAGGGTTTACTTTTTATTTTGTACCTTCTATGAGTTTTGACAAATGTCCAACGACGTGGGTTAGTCAGCTTTTTCACAGCTGTGACCAAAATACCTAACAAGAACAATTTTCAAGAAGGGGAAATTTATTTGGGGCTCACAATTTCAGAGATCTCAGTCCATACGTAGCTAAGTCCATTGCTCTGGTCCCAAGATGGTAGAACATCATAGTGGAAAGATATGGAGGAGAAAAGCAGGTCAGGACAGGGAATCAGGAAGTAGAGACAGACTAAGATTAGTTCACAAAATATATACCCCCAAAGCATGCCCCCAATAACCTATATCCTCTAGCCACACCCACATGCCTACAGTTACCACCCAGTTAAACCCTATTAGAGTATTAATGCACTGATTAGGTTAAGACTCCCATAACCCAATCATTTTACCTCTAAACCTTCTTGAATTATCTCACATGTAAGCTTTTGGGGGACACCTCATATCTAAACCTTAACAACATGCATCCACCATTGTAGTATCCCACAGAGTAGTTTTACATCCCTAAATGTCCCTTTCCACACACTTGTTTGTCCCTCCTTCCCTGTCTCCAAAACTCTAACAAACCTGGCAACCACCGTTTGTTGTTGTTTTTGTCTGTCTATTTACTGTCTCTGTAGTTTGGTTTATTCTGAATGTCATAGAGTTGGAATCATGCCATATGCAGTCTTTTTCTTTTCTTTTTTTCGTTTTGGTATTGATTTCTTTTACTTAGCGACATGGATTTAAGTTTCCTCCATGTCCCTCAGTGATTCGATGGCTCATTTCTTTTGACATGAAATAATATTCTATGAAATAAATGACCACATTTGCTTATTAATTTACCTATGCAAATACATGTTGGATGCTTCCAAGTTTTAGACATTACAAATAAAGTTTTTTAAAGGTATCTTTGTGCAAGTTTTTGTCTGGATTTGTTTTCAACTTATTTGGATAAATGCATGCATGTTTCAAAGCTCAAAAATGAAGAATTAGATTTTTGAAAAAGTTTCTCAGCATTATTTCAATTAATTGGACTTCATTTCTATGTGTGCAGTGCTTTAAACATGGGATTAATCACTTTTCTTCATTATGTGCAATATATTCATGGCTATAATAGTTGCCACCTGCTCATCATCGCCTCCATTTACCCATCTCTTCCTCCATGCCCAAGGTCCCTTTCTTGTCTTTTGCCTATCCATTTATTTTTCACACCACCTTGATTGTATTCTTCTTATCGGTTCCTGGATCAGTTGTTTTTTTTTTTTTTTTTTTCGGAAACAGTTTGGGGAAATAGAAAACAGGTAAGTTTACTGGACTGGGGTTTGTTGATTCTTTTACCTAACCCTAGTTAAATAATCATTGTGTATGATTTGGAGTGGTGAATTTGCAACATCTCCTTCAGCAGCTAAGAAAAAGCCAAATGGTTGGGATGCTTCCCTGTAATACACAGTAGCTTAGGTTTAAAGGAATGGAGGAAGAGAGCTAGCTTTTGAAGCACAAAAAGTTGCAGCAGCAATAGCATTCTCGAGGAATAGGAAATGATAAGTCCATGAAAAACATTTCAGCCTGCATATAGAGTTTAGCCTAATTTTATCCCCAGATTAACCTTTCTTTCCATGGAACCCATTTGTTCCTGAGTAGCCAGAAACTGCTTTCAGCAAAATGCAGTTTCTGCTGAACATTGCATTACAATGTACATCTGTAGAGTATGATGTTTTCTTTATCTTTTTTTTTTCCCATTTGCTTTTTCACTCTGTTTCACAACAGACTTCTAAAAAAGGAAATGAGTGCACAATTCTTATTTTGCAGATGAAGCAACTGAGTCACAGAGGCACAATGCCCTGCCTTATGACACATGGGTAGTTATGGGTAAACAAGAAGAAGGAGCCCTGTTTTCTGGACTCAGCCCTGTCTTCCACACATGCTGCCTTCCCAACTGTGGTCATTAGTCTGTGGCTGGGATTGTGATGGTGTCATGTCAGTGGGGCCAGAGCAACAAATTTAATGACACAGCTGGGAAAACTTAAAAGCCTGCCCTCAGCTGGGTCATAAGTGGAGGTTAATACAATGGTGTCATTACAGCCTTTTGCCCGCCTCCCAAAACCACAGCACGGTTCAAGAGAATCAAAAAGATTCCATTGGGGGTTGACTCGGGTCTGAATGAGCAGCTAAGGTCAGAATGGAAATGTGAAACGGACAGGGAACTGTTGAGCCCAATGCAAAGTTCAAAACTGCTCAGTGAATCCCACACGACCCAAAGCCTACCTTTGCCTGCCAATTAACAGAAGGAAATCTTCCTCAGTTAGAGTTTAAATTAAGGCAGACTACTGCTCCTCGGACTAAAGACCTGGAGATTGAATACAACTTACTTCTAAATCAATCCTTTTCAAAGTAACATGCTTGAAACAAGGGCATATTACCTGCTCAAACCATTTTAAAAAACTACTCCCACTGATACTAAATATAACTCTTCGAGGTCCCATCACACACTTTGCACCCCCTACCATGTACTATACCTTTAATTTCATAATATATGCAGTTTTAAATTCAACATTTATTTTTAACACCTATATTTTAATGAAACATGAAATATAAAATGAAACTCCAGTCTGCCTTGTATGAGCATGAAGAAAAATCCTAATTACCTGTTTCAAAAGTGTGAAGCGCCTTCTAATTTTCCACCAGCCAGTTTCCTTAGACAGCACTCAGTATTATAACTATTTATGCCAATTGTGCTATTTCATGCATAAAATTACCGCATTATTGTTGGAATAGATGCCAGAGAGATATCTAAGCAGGGTGCAATCACTTCACTTTCTATCAAATTGGGCTCCTGAAAGGTATCATAAATTTTATTAGAAGGCAAGGGGCTAATGGCAGCCAATCAGTGTTAATGCTGATAAAATTGCTGTATTTTACATTATAAAAACCAGATGATATTTTTGTCAGAGGGCCACCTTTTGTTTTATTAAGAATGCATCATGAAAACTATATTGTAATCACATAAGATACTTAGGAAAGCTGCCTGCCTTACCCAGGATGTGGGGGTTACATTCCTCTAGGGGTGCCCTGGTGCTGGATTGTGAGGCAGCTTTTGCTCTTCGCCACCTGATTAATGGTGGCATAAAATGAAGCAATGCAAAATGCATCCCCTACACTATGGGGACCATAATTCAATTGCATGCAGCTTTATTCTCTCAGGGTCCACTCTTTGGGAAACAAATATTAATGTTCCACTGTTCTCAGGCCCTTTATTGTGCTATAAAAAAATTGTTTTCGATTAACCTGCCAATTGAATCTGGAGAGCTGGGTGGTTTTTAAGACTCCCTTGCTTCATCCTGAGGCACCACAGCAAAGAGTGGCAGATTACAATGATACTGGAAAAGGAAAAGGAAAGTCTGGTGCAGAGTCCTGGCCCTTTGGAATGGTAGAGTTCTGTCTTACTGGAAACAGCCATGATTTCCACAGGTGGAAGGATAACATGTGCAACTCTGGACAAATCAGTTAGTCACCTTCAGATCTTTGTGTCCTTACTTCTAAAATCATGGTGCAAGATGGTGCAGTCTCTTTCATACCTTAAAGTAAAATATTTCCACTACAGTCCACACACACACACACACACACACACACACACACACACACACATACATCCTTGGAGAAATAACTTCTCTTCTTACCGCTGACTCCTTTCACCACTCCTTACCTGAACTGGTGTCTTGTTATTAGAAATTAGGAACATGGAAGGGCTGAGTGGTCTGACTTTTGTCACCGCTCTGTTTGGGGCAGAAAACTCCAGGACAGCGTAATTCTTAATTCTCTGTAATTAGCAACTAGCAGTAATACAAATAAATTAAATAATAATTCAAATACTCATTCAAACTGGCAGAAAAGTAATTCAAATGAGTTTGCTCTTTTTTGTTGTTTTTTAATGACTATGTCAAGAACACGGTGTAATTTGACTCTCTGTTACAATAGGACCTGTGTGGTCTCATATCAAACCAGATAGAGATCCCTCAAGGGAAAGGATCTATTTTCTATTCTTTTGCATATCCTCATTGCTCTACACTAAGCACTCACTGAAAAGTTACGTTGGAAATTCTTGATGTAAGTGGTTGATGGAACACAATAAATCAAATCATGATGGAATGCCCCCCAAAAATACGTTTGACAGAGAAAATGAGAAAATGTTGTTCTTCGCTTTTTCCTTCCCCTTCCTCTTCTCCTTCTTCCTTTTTTTTTTTTTTTTTTTTAATGATATTGGAGATTCAACTCAGGGCCTTGCACAAACTGACAAGCTGAGCATGTTCTCTATACCTGAGCCACAGCCCCGCCCAGAAGTGTCTTCTTTGAAAACAGGGAATGTACATTACATGCCAGGCAGACATTTGTTTACAACTGTATCTCCAATTTCTGTTCCCATTCTACTATCACCATAAATCCATTTAAAAAGTTTACATACTTGTTCACTTTGTTTAAGTTGTGTTGTTTCATCACAAAATGACTGACAGCTGACTTGTTTCATGGTGTTATACCAACTGGTTGGAGGTGTGTAATTCTAACCTTGTTACTAGTATTCCTAGAAGTTTATGGGTGTATAGTAACGAAATAACATATATTTATGTGGTTAAATAATATATAAATGTTTATATAAATCAATTTATACATGTTGTATAAATATATATTGTACACAGTAACAAATTACCAAGTTCCTATGACTAAGGACTATAATGTTGTACTAACTAGACAGACTATCATATATGGTGGTATATGGTACACAAGGTTGTGCCCAGGATGGTGAATGGGGACTCATCAAGCTGCGCCTCTGCTATTAAGAGGAAGTCACCAGGAGGAAGGCATTATCCACTCACCCAGCCAAATACCCATAGAGGGAAAGCATTTTTTCAATTCACACAAAGGGGCTATAAACACACAAAGGAAATGATTTTTAAAATCCACTAAGAGCCCCTTAAATGCTGAATCTCAACTGATCGTTAATTCAACCAGTTTCTATATAGCAATAGCAGCTACAATCTGAGAAAATTTACATCTCCTAAAAACAGATTCCCCAGATGCTATACCCCACTACCGCCACAGGAAAAATGCTATGTTTCCATCCTCCAGGAAAAAATTTTTACTTGGATTTATCTAAAGTAGGGATGCAGATTTGAATAGTCCCACATGGAAATGCTGAGAAATTAATGAACCCATGAGTTAAGAGATTAAGAGGGAGTCAGTCATGTACCTATCAACTTGCAGTGCAATGGACAGCCACAACATTCTCACTGTGTAAACATGGTTGCCCCATTCTCAGAAGATGCCTTAATGACCTAGGAGATGATTCCATCATGATTTCTTTAATTATTCCCAAAATAACTGTTACCTTTACACCCAGCCTCCATTTGGTTTACAAATAGTGTATGAATAATTCTGAAATACATTTACTACAGTTGAGATATTATACCATTCAATCAGAATACAATGGTAATTCAAGGTAATGAACCCTCAACTATGGATTTGACAGAAGAATTGCCTCTAAGGCCTTATAGTCAATCAGTTAATATTTCATGCGATTTATGTTTGTGGATGAACTAGATATTGTTAGGGCACTTGAAGGAGCTTAGGGTATGATCCAAAGCTGGATATTGTTACTGGTATAATTTTTATGCTTTTCATTCAAAATAGTCAGCTATTGAAATAAAACATTTTAATTTTCTACTTCACCTTTCAAATGACTTGTGCTTATGACATTTGCTTCATCAGAATAGCATCCTGCTTCTAATTCCTACTTTCTTCCTCATACTATTCTTGAATCTCAGAGCATGTCTAAACAGATCATCCTTTATCCCAATCCTATACTACTATCTACTACAACACCCTTCCTCAAAATTTAATATTTGCTTTTAAGTAATATCAAATTGTACATGAAGTCAAAACAAAACCTTCAAAGTACCTTGTAAACAACATAGCCTAAGCCCTCAAGTTGTTTAAAATATAATTATGATATTGCAATTAAGCTCATTGAAACTCTAACAGTAAATGTTTAACAAGAGTTGCAGCTGCAAAGTTGTCAGAAGCTGACACATGTCTAATAACAAATAAGAGGATCTGGTAATAACCAATCTAAGAGGTCAAAGAAGGATAGTCTTATTGTGGATTGTGAGTATTGATGTGAGATGTAATCTTCTACCAAGATCAAGAAAGAGGTACCCAGGTTCCCAGGGTGACTCAATAACCAATGTCTTCAATATCTTCACTAATATTCAGTTCCCAATATCTTCAACAACCTTTCTCACTCTTTTAGGATTTGAACATGAGCTGTTTGATGATATAAAAAATTGGTCAGATCACCTCATTGTTCATGAACTTCTTTATAATTGTCTTATAAAGAATCTGCTTGTGGGTCTGGTGACACCTGGTCCAAGCTATGGATAAAGCACCGGGCCAGGAGAAAAGACATGGTGATTTGAGCACATGTGAAATGTAAAGCAGCATCAAGGGGCTTTGTTTCTCTTCAGTGGTGTTTATTTTTTACATTATCTTAAATTTTAGATTTGGAGTCAGTGGAAAGTGTTCTAGTTTCCTTGAAGGAGAAAGTTAATGTAAGAGAAGAATAAAATGGGTGACAGGTAGGTGAGATGACAGGCATCTGGACTTTTAGTTATTTCTATAAAGAAAGAGAATTTTAAAAAAAGTTTTAGCAGAAGAATCATGATCAAATGGGTTTACAGAAGCAGCATTGGGAAGTGGACAGATTATGTATATGTGGGTGTTGACATGTGGCATATTTATGCAGTATGAAGTAGTATTTCTATAAAACTGTTTCTTGATCTCAAGAAACCTCAGTGGTACCAAAAATATATAACATTTGAATCTTCAATGGACTCAAAGTTTCATGATTTCATCCTCAAGCTGAGTACATGAAACCTCCTACCCATGGCCAGTATATCTTAAAATCTAGATTGGTTTATAATCTTGCAGTCTATTTGTACCCATTTATTGTCTCTTATATAAAATCAGACAAACCAAGCTGTCTCTGATGCTGGATCTAAGGAGTTGAAAATAGAGGTGTTTAGGCCACAGGAGCAGTTTTGGACAGAACATATAATGCAAGAGATCAGCAAAGCAATAAAAGGGTTTGAATGTCCCATCCCTAGTATATGAAATTCAGTCAAAAATATAACACCAGGATTTTTTAATAAAGGGATGGAAGTTTGCAGCTTCTGTCCTTGAAGATTCTAGCACCAGATGAGTCTTTACAATTCAGACCTTGGGTAAGAAAGGGAGGGATGTGGTGAAAAAAGGACTAATAAATCTCTAAAATTTGACAAGTGACAGATCTTTGCCTGGTTAACTGTCTATGCAAAGATTTTTAGTAGATTCTTCTGTCATTCCTAATTCTTCTTATTCATAAGAATTTTATCATATTTAAATGACACAAAGGAGGGCAATGCTATATTTGCTTTGCAGAACATTTTCAGATGTGCAGTCAGAGTGCATGATGTGTTCCTTTTTCCACAACTCTGCAAAGACAGAGTTGTATAATCAATTCTAAATCAGGGGCGAGGGCATACAGAAAGATTTTCATTGTTGCAGAATAGATTGACAATGATAAAAAAAAGGGTATATACTTAGAGCTGTTTTCAGCTAAAATATCTGAAGTACATCAGTCCATGAATTGCCATAGCCCTCTTGCTGTCTCTGTTTTTGTCTGAAACCCTTCCTCTCTCTATGTCCCCTGTCTCTTTACCTTTGTCTCTAGAAATTTGTCTATTTTCTGTGTCTTTTTTTATGTTTCTTTCTCTCTTTTCCCATTATACCCTTCTCCATGTTCCTGCTTCAACAGACAATTCTCCCTTGGTCCTTGCTAACTATTTACAACTAATGCCTTTGTTAAACCAGAATTCATTTTCTTCTAATCAACATTCAGAAAAATCCAAGTAAAAAAAGACATTCAAGCAAACTTCAGGGAATAGTTGCAATAAAATGCAATAAACTAGAACAGGGATAAGTAAAAATTGGTCAAGTTAGTGGAATTATTTTATATAACTATCATTAGTGTAGCAATGGGATGGAGAAACTGCTTTTGAGCAACTGGCAGAATTTAATCAATATTGAAACCAAATGTTTCTAAAAATGACAATGAGCTCACAGTCTGAGGTGCCCACTATGAGATCAGAGAGATCTGGCTTGCACGCAGCCTCTGCTATATCTGGCCCTAGATCCTGAAGCCACTTATGTATCCTCCCTAATACTCACTCATTGACAAAAGTAAAAAGAAAATCATAGTATGGTGCTGAACTAAGATAATGTAAGTAAGGTGGAAAGTTGCTTAAAACAGCTTCTAACATTAACACATGCTCAGGTGTGTTAGATTTTATCAGCAAAATTACAGTTTTTAAAAATTTTTAACTATTACAGGAATAGCAATTTCTAGATTAACAATTCACTCTCTTAAAGGCAAATATCCACTTAGTTTCTATGCTCTTTTCTTCTATAAAAGTTTAGCTGATTCTTATTTTAATATTTATTTGTATCAAAGTATATATGTACAATGTTTAATAAGCCAGGGTTTCTCAAAACTCATGGGGAAAAAGTGTTCCGCCTCACCCATCTAGATTAAATTCCCATTTCCAGAAGTAATTAATTTCATTTTGTACTTTATATTTTTTTGAGTTCTCTCTATATATACCTGAAGAACATGCTTATTCTATTTCTTTTCTTCATTTTTGTTATTATCTGTTGAATTCCTGCTATGGAAGATGAAAACCTAGCTATCTGTATCATTTCCCCACAAGGTCAGAAACCATACACTTTTACATCCTTTAATCTCTCATACTCCATCACAACTTTTAGTTAAAGCAATATTTAGCATTTATGTAATTATGACTGAACACATACTACTTACAGGTGAAGCCATTTAGTGTGTGAGTAGAATTTTATGTTTATTCATGAGTTAATATTTAACTGATTATTTTCAATTGCTCAATTCTATGTAGCTCTTACTAATGCACCCCAACACAAATTGAAGTCTCCTGTCCTGTGTTTAGACATGTCAGCAGTTCTATGGGTTTCATTTCATATGTGTATACAACCCTCCAATGTTTGCTCCTCTACCTGGTCTATAGGAACTAGTTGTTCTTTAGGTCTGTGACAAAACTATTATTATTATTTTTTATTTTCATTAACTACCAATCTGAGAGTTCTATTTGATTCTCTCCTGTATTGGATCCTCTATTTCTTACGATTTTTCTCATAAAACATGGTGTTAATCTTAATTTTTATGGACATATTTACAGAAGGACTTTTTTAAAGGATACAAAACAAGAAGTTTTTTTCCGTGAATTTACTCATCTGAAAATGTATTTCTTCTAAAGATAAGCTAACTTTGTCTTCTGACTTACAGAGTGAATGTTTAGTTGCCCTGCAATATTCTGATTCCTAATCTTTTATACAAAAAGTCTTTTTCCCTCATCTGAAAGATTAAGGAATCTCTTCTTTTTTCTTGACATGGGGACTGTTTCATCCAATTCAATGAGTACTCAATGCATCCATTTGATCTAAAATGAAACAATATCTTTGGTAATTTTGTCCCTTCCATTTTATCTTTTCTCTATTTTATAAATTCCAATTGGTCCTTTCATATATCTCTTAGACTGACTTGGTCTTTTTCAGACATACAGAAGCTGAAAGAATGCATAGGCACCAGATCTTTAATATAAAGGACATTGAAGGACCTTGTCCAGGTGGAAGAAGAATAGCAGACTAAAGTACAAATCTACAGATAGGAATGGATAGCATCAGAAATGGGAACTGTGTGGGAAAATATGCAAGATCTTTTAGTTAGTATTAAAATCTCTCTATGAGATAATTTACTGCTTAAATAAAAATAACAACAACTTGAAGTAAGGTAAAATATACACCAAAAGTATAAAAACTGAAAGGTTTAAAATGTGAAGTATAATAATGACCTTGCACAAAACCTGAAAAGTAGAAATGCATCATCATTAACATTTTAGCTAGTACTATACTTGAATTAATTGACTAGCATTTGATGAAAATCTATGATAAATTAAAAATGGATACTCTAAACACTGAAACAGCCATCAAAATTACAGACTGAAGATATTTGATAATAAGCTGATAAAGATAATAAAAGAAATCATAATAAAATTATTTATGATAAGAAGGTAGATAAAGAGGAAAAAGACAAAATATAGATGAGACAAAGGGAAAACAAAAGTCAAAATTTAAGCCCAACAATCACATTACATATGATTTTTCTAAACACTGTGATGGGGAATCAGATTGTGATATTGAATAAAAGATAAAAATATCCTTTTATATGCTTCCTTCATTAAATTTGTTCTAAATAAATGATATAGATAGACTAAAAGTAAAATAATGGAAAATGATATACCACTCTAACACTAATCAGAAGAAATTGGAAGAGGCTTTAATATCAAAGTACATATCAGAGCAAATAATATTTACTATAGTTATAGACAATGATTTTATAATTATAAAGTTACTAAACCATCAGAAAGATACAGCAATTCTAAATGTTTACGTATTTAAGAACAGAATTTCAAAACCCAAAATGCAAAAACAGGTACAGTTAAAAGGAGGAATATAATAATGGGCATATTGTCTAAAATTCAATACTCTTTTGTTGTAATTGGCAGAATAAGTGGACATCAAATCACCGAGTATACAAAAAACCCAAATAATATAACTGATCTACTCAATCAAGCAACTTTTGAAGGACACTCTCCTGAACAGTAAGCATTTCTTTCAAATTCATGTGAAACATACATGAAGTCATAAAATATTTTGGGTCATAAAAGAAACCTTAGTAAATCACAAAAGAATTCAAGTCATAGAAAGTTATGTTCCAGATTACAAAGGAATTAAATTAAAATTAAACAATAGAATGTTATCTTGAAATTTTTAAAATATATTTTTAATGTGATTAATGTGCTTGTAAATAACCCAGGTATCAGAAAAAAATTCAAAAGGGAAATTAATAAGTATTTTGAATAAAATGAAAGTAAATATACATGAGAACTTGTTGGGTAACTCTAAGGCAGTACTCAGGGAAATTTATAGCACTGAATGCCTATATGAGAAAAAGGTCTCAGATCAAGCAGCTTATGTTTCACCCTAATAAACCAGAAAAAGAGCAAACAAGATAAAAATTAAACAGGTTAAAAGGAATAACAAAGATTGGAGAGAAAATAATTTAAATAGAAAAGCAATACAGAAATAAATAGGAAAAACTTACTTTTGTTCTTTTGTGATCAATAGAAACAATTATTTCTGGCCAAGATTATGAGAACAAAATAAAAAAGATAAAATATTATAAATATCAGAAGTGAAAAAAAGGGAATTCACAAGAGTTTCTACACCAACCAAAATTTGACAAAAATATTTGTGTGTGTGTGCATGTATGTGAAATGTGATTCTTTTGTCTTTATTTTCTATCTAAATTATTCTCTCTAGAAACAATACAATCAACTTGTTATTACCAAAGATCCTTTGTTTTTTCTCTGATTTGGTCTCTGACTTTTAGATTTTGCTTCAAATGCTAGTGGTCCTTGACTGTTTCTATTGAAGAGGAAGTCACTAAAATATTAATTGAAAGCCTAGCAAATATGGACAGTTTGAGAAATTGTGAGTTTTCTTTTAGGCTACTAGGTCAGAGATCCTGTAATTTTTTTGTTTTTGTTTGTGTTTTGTAATGAATCTCAGCTTTCTTTTATGGGGAATGGCTCTCTCCCTGGCTGACCAACATATGCAGAAGGCAAAATTCCAGTCTTACATCTGTAGAGTGGAGAAAGAGCTTCCAAACTTTTTAGAATATGAAGGGCAAAAACCGTGGATTTTATTGTTCATGACAGGGTAGTATGTTCCAGAAATACTCTGCAAATGAGGCCATAGAATGGAGGAAGGCTGTAGCTTTTAATTTTTTAAAATTTTTTGATGGTACTTAATATCCTATATCAGAAATTTCTTATTAACATTTAAAATATGGAACATTATACATTGTTTTTGGTTGTATCAATATTTTCAAGCCAATCCATTTAGGAATGGAGACTCTTAATCTAAAGGTCAGATTGTTTGAAAATTTGTTAGAAAATTTTCTGAAGCCTGTTGGATTTTCATTGAACCCCAAAGTACTTCTCATGAATATTCTCATTAATCAAAGAATGCATTGTTTTGAGATGTAGGCAAAAGGAAAATTAGATTAGCAGGGAACTGGTCAAGCTGAGAAGATAATTGTGACGTCAAAATAGACCTCTTTCAGAAGTATTGGAACTTGAGCATGAGTTCTGAAGAAAATTTCAAAGAAGAAATTCCAAATGCATTTTGAATGCTGACAGCCTCATTAGAATAAATGTATGTGCTCCCAAAACGATTACTTTGAAAGACAGCTCTCACTGGGATGTATAAATTTAGGTGTGTCAGCATGGGTGGGAGTAATTAGGAGATGCAATTTATTTCTTTATATACACACTTTGCATAGGTATACCAGGTGAGGTCAAGATAGTCACACCATTACTTACCTGCAAAAGCCTATTAATGCTGGATTGCCTCCTGAGAGTGTGGGGCTGGTGACAGCAAGACAAGAAGGCTACTGCTTTGATAAATACCCTAAGGGTCTGCAAAATGGCAGTGCTGGGAGGCATGTGCCAAATCATGTTTGGCTTTGGCCCCATAACTTGTGAGTCTGTCAAGGACTCATCACGTCAATTGGTGGAAAATGGATTACTGTCATTCTTCAAGGCACGGCACATCATTCCCCATTGATTGGCATGCCAAATCCTTCACAAAGTAATGAGTCAGGGACGATTCAAATCATCATCCAACTGTCAGCTTGATTGCATAGCCCTCTATCAATGGGATTAAACTGGTGTGGCATCCAAAATGTAATGAAACACATTACTTTACTTGAAAAGTTGACAGAAAGACAGGAATGCTGGACCTAGTAGGCCCAGGCCTATAGAAAAATAAAAATAAATAAAAGTAAGGAGTGAATTGATAAATGATATAAATATATTTTTCTGCCTCACAGGAGATTCTATGACTAAAGGGAATTTATATTTCTCTTCAAAGGGAACTAAAACTAAAAGCAACACTGTAGGCATAATCCAGCTTGTTCTTTAACAAAGAAAGAAACTGAGGTAGAGAGGAAAGTGGGGTGCTGACGTTAGTTAATGTGGACAGACTGTGAATACAATATATTTGTCTTCTTTGGGGAGAAAGAAACCTGGTTTTCCATGTCAGTTCTTCCACTTACTAGTTAGAATATCATGGGTAAGTCTCTCAGCCTGTCTCTTTATCTGCCAAATAGGAATAATTATACTACATATATCACAATATCAATATCCACAGATACATATTGGTCACAAATAATACATACCTCATATCACAGAAAGATTATTTATCACATATATCCTAAATATGGGAGGATTAAGGGAGACAGCTTATCAATAAAGTAACTACAATTTAGTGAACAAAGAGCTCTGTTTCTTCTCAAAAATCAAGACAACTAGAATAGCACCTCAGTATTTGCCAAGAGAAATACTACACTGCTTTGCTTAATTTGCATGTAGTATACAAACAAATACACAAAAATGCCTATTGTAAAGACACAAGCTAAATTTTTTCTATTTCTTTTGCCTTGGTGATCCCTAGCATTTTATCTCAGGGAAGGGCTCTTTGCACATTTGTAGCTCACACATATTAATCTTAGTTAATGCAGTTTTTAAAAAGTGATAAATCTGACCATGGTCATACACCTAGTATGAGTTAGAGTTTTTATTGGTATGGCCTCAAAGTCATGAGCTCCTCAGTTCCCCATGGTGATGATGTTCTGTGCATCTACAACAGAGAATATTTTTTTCTAGTGTTTTTTCAGTAGTTGCAACGGGATCATGATGGATCATCTAACTATGGCCGTCTCATGTTCTGTGATCCAACAGGTTATGTTGCAGAAAGCTTCTTTGCATGTAAGTAGCTATCTGTGTGATATTACAGTGGAACTTGCCTATAAATTGCACAACATTTATTAAGGGATGTTAAGCTGGTTAAATGAATTTTAGAAAATATTTCATTTGGAGGGTAGGATGGAGGAGTGTTATACCTCTATTGGCTAAAGGAATTATTTAAGAACATATTACACTAAGTAGTTGCAGTGTTGTTGGGGTATTGGAACCTGAGATAAGAGGTGTTGTTTTATGAACAAAAGCTGCTCCTGGAGTCAGGCATCAGGACCAGGGTTGGAAAGGTAAATGGGAACTATCTAAGCATCTATTCCACTGTTAGAAGTTCTACCATATTCCCTGACAGATTCCTTAGATATAGATTCTGTGCAAAGTTCTGGAATCATATCTTTAGAGTAGCATTGAAATTTCAAGGTACATACAAAGAAGGGAACGTGGCCTTGGATTGAAGAAATTGAGAAAACCTTACACACTACTTCCCTTTTAATGCAAATGCTTACTAGCATGTTAAAGACACTAAGAAGTCCTATGGTAAAGAAACGTGTTTAACTTTTTTCTCTCCAGCACCTACAGCTTTTTTAATAAGAGAAGTTCTCTGTTTCGTAATGTTCATTGTAGCATCTAGAACAAGAAGTGCCATGCAAAAGGGGCTCAAGAAATACTCATAAGAATGCTGTGGAATAAAATTCCCATTATAATAATGTCTAATGGTTGTTCCACAGAAAAGGCCGATTTGACAGATATATATTGTACCATGGCAGGCACTAGGGAAAGGGAATAAAACAATAAATATGACATATGCATTGGCCTCCAAGGACCTTAGAGTTTAGTGGATGAGGCAGAAATGTTCAATAGTGACAAAAGGGAGGCACATAAATATTGAGAGCACTAGCTTTGTTCTCAGACAGAACTGGATTCAAGTTTTGACATTGCTCTCTACTAACTTGATGATCTAAGCCAAGTTATTTAATCTATCCAAGGCTTTAGCCTTTCAACCTGGAAAATGAAGATAAAAATGTCATCCATCTCATAGAAATATTACTTGATGCAATGTATGCAAAGGAAATGTATCTTGCCTCACTACTCCTGGCACCAAGTAATGCCAAAATACAGTCATCACTCAAATATTTATTAAGTGAGCTAATGATGACTTAATTAATCATACATTTATAATTTTACTGAGCACAACACCTTACATGGAAGAGCTGTCTGAGAAAGTATTATTGAATAAATAAGATCATAAATTGGAGAAGCATTTTCTAAGCTCAGCATGAATAATATTTTCATCTGTGCATAATTTTCTTATCTTGTTATTGCCTTTGTAGCCATACAAATGAGCATTTATTAATATCTGTTTTTTTCTGTAACCCCATGTGATGGCTTTGCAGTATGTCAATGAGGTCAGACAGAACTATGTTTACCATTATTTTCTACCAGTATGGAGTGGGCCAAAGAAATTATTTTACTTTTTGCAAAATGAAAAGGAAAGGAGCAGTCTTTTTTTATTAGTTTGTTTCTTTATTTCTGATTCCTTTCTTGATGCTGGGTACTAGACAGACTTGTAGCCACTTCATCTTCCTCTGCATCCTCATTAAGTTTCTGACTCCTGACCAGGTGTATGTGTTTAGATTCATGACAAGGGGCATCAACTTGACCCTCTTCAGTAAGGTTAAGTGCATAAAAAACTGACATGAGTCAATCCATCCTTGTGGGTTCAATCTATAATTGCATATTTTTTCTAAATAGCTCATATTTCCCCTCTACTATGGAGAACATATGGAAATTTATTCAATTCTTATGAATATGATTAGTATATTTAGGGTTCTTTATCCACATAAAACTTCCTGAGTTAGTCAGCTTTTTGTCACTGTGACAAAACAGCTTACAGGAGGAAAAGTTTATTTTGACTCACAGAGATTCATTCTGTGGTCGGCTAACTCCATTGTTCTATGCCTGAGGTGAGGCAGAACATCATGGTGGAGGGTATGGGGGAGGAAAGCTGCTCAGTTCCTGGCAATTGGGAAGCAGAGAAAGAGCAGAGAAGGGGATGAAGAGAAGATAAACACTTTCAAGTGACCTACCCCCTCCAAGCATGTCCTACCTACCTACAGTTACCACCCAGCACAGTGGTCCTTTAAATTATCAATACATCAAGTGGATAAATCCACTGATTAGTTTATAGCTCTCTTAATCTAATCATTTCACCTCTGAACATTCCCATATTGCCTAAGGTAAGCTTATAGTGGACACCTCATATCCAAACCATAACACTTTCCAAGGAGAGAGACGACAGGATGGTGTAAAGCTCAGTCAGAGACATGGAATCTAGTCTCCATTAGCAAAATACCAGCCCTGGGGCACATGAGTACATCACTCATTCTGTGGATGTCAGTTTATGCTTTATTCAATGGGTAGTGTCAGTTTTTCCCCTATATTTCTTTTGTGGTTATTGTAGAGATAAACCACTACATTTGAAATCAACACACTTTGAAAAAAGTACATAAATCTTGAGTATTTGCAAATGTGAGCTATTATTTTGAGAATTGTTATTATTCTTTCAAATCTATCACTTGGTAAGAACTTATTGTATGACATCACCATTCAGAGAGCACACATGTCATTTTCTCATTTAGTCCCTGGGGAGTAGGCTTTATTATCCCTATTACACATATGATAGAATGTTAGAACTTAGATAACTACCCCAGAGTTTATAGCCTGCCCTACCTTACTGTACACCCAGAGTGCCTAAACATGTCTTGATAACATATAGAATGCATTAAAAACCTGTGCAAACCTTATTATGTACTTAATTACTTGCATTGATTGTATAA
The DNA here is from genome assembly GCA_004024805.1 of Geosciurus inauris. Lineage (NCBI taxonomy): Eukaryota > Metazoa > Chordata > Mammalia > Rodentia > Sciuridae > Geosciurus > Geosciurus inauris. The sequence continues at coordinate 38,656 of PVHX01001106.1, read as the reverse complement.
AAATTATGCTATATGATGTTGTTTGCAATATATTTTTATTAAATTGTATAAAAATGTAATATTAAATAGAAAAATTAACCCCATTATCACACAATAATCAATTCAGTTCTAAGCAATAGAAATCACTATCACTTGGTTTACATTAGATTTTTTCAGACTTAGGAAAGTTTAGTGTCACTGACAAAGTACTCTAAAGACCTCTCCCCAAGACATCAACCATCTATCAATCAAAAACTTCCAGTTGATATTTAAGCACAGCAATTTAACTTCAAGCAGTATTATCTTAATTAGAGAAAATTGAAAGTGAACATTTAAATATGGTAAATAGTAGATGTGTATTAAAGCATTTGAAATGTCTTAAAAGGTGACAATAAGGTTAAGAATTTAAGTCTTTGAAAATTAGCAAGTCATATTGATGGTATAACTGCCATTGGCCAAAAATGCATCTAAAAAAATATTTAGAATCAGAATGTGAAAAAGGTTTAGACTTTGATCAGGACAGTACTAAAGAAACTGTTTGCATAAATAAATATATACTCTTCCATGTGAATATGAATATATGTGTAGTATGTCTATATGGTTGCATATGTTTAGAAAAATGAGTGTTGTTGTTTTTTGTGTATGTGCTTATGTGTTTGTCTAAAAAAGATGTTATTAATGTGTGTTTCATGATCAATGTTAAGTTGGAGTTGAAATAATTTTGTATATGTTTTTTATTTTGTTTTGTTTGGAACTGAGTATTGAACCGTGGGGTACTGTACCACTGTGCTACATCCCCAATCCTTTATAATTTTTTAAAATTTGAAATGATATCCCATCATATTGCTGAAGGACTTCCTAAATTGCTGAAGCTGGTCTTGAACTTGCAATGCTTCAGCCTCAGCCTTCTGAGTTACTGGGGTTACTGGCATATACCACCACATCCAGCCTGTACAGATTTTTAAGCAGTCACTAACTTTAAATCTTACTCCAGGAAAGTCTACATATAAGTCAAATTTTCCAAGTAAACAGTTAAGGGAAATGAAAAATGTGAATAATTGCAAGCAGGTTAACATGATAAAAATTTTACTTCATGTCCTTGAATTCCATGAAATTAGAACATGAAAGTCTAAGATTTCAGAAAATTTAAGCTACTTATAATGTCAGTAAGTAAGCTCCATGAATGGTAAGTCTGAAGGTAGAAAATTATCTTCAAACCTGAAATTTTTCAAGAGGAGAATGAAGACTTTGCCTTGTCTACAGCATCTCCATATTTGAGCTACATTAAAGAGCTATCAGGCACAGTCCTATAAAAAATGGCCACATGGCTGGAAGGTACTTACTGACATGGGACAAGCACAGTGTGCAATGAAACATTATCTAACCCTAGGCTTGAATGTGCCCAGTATTTTTTAACTTAATCAAATAGTATAGGTATGATGGATCCAAATGTGAAAGACATAGAAGAACTACCTATTAACCTCAGTGCCTCAAATGAGGATCTCTCTGAGTCTCTAGAAGTGTTCTACTGCAAGATGGCAAGACTCAGACAGTCTGGTATTCTGGGTGATTTTATTTCATACATTCATTCTTAATCTATTTTTTTGTTTCTTTTAGAGATACATGAAGGTAGAGTGTATTTTCTCATATTGTACATACATGGAGTATAACTTATCCTAGGATCCATTCTTGTGGTTGTACATAATGTGGAGTTTCACTAGTTGTGTACTCATATATAAACATAGGAAAGTTACATCTGATTCATTCTACTGTCTTTCCTAATCCCATCCCCCCTTAACCTATTCTTTGACCCATTTCCTCAAGATCCTTCTTCTAATGACAGAAGAAAGGAAAGGTAACTAATTTCAGGCCAGGCATTATGAGTAATAATGGATTAATAAACTACACCTTAATAATGAATGCAGGACCAATAAAATGCAGGAAAAAAAAAGAAGGAAGTGATATACTTGCTGTGGGATAGACGATTATTTTAGGACAGAAGGAAATGCAAATCACACTATTTAGTCAGATTCTTACTTCACTTACTCTTAAAGCTGGGCTGTTTCCTATGCACAAATAATCAAAGCATACAGTTCAAAGTCACTTTGTATGTTCACAACACTTGAAAAATCCCCCTTTCTATTGCCTGATGGATAAGAAACAGCCTGATACATTTTTCTTAACTAAGGGTCTCACACATTGGCAATTTTGTCAACCTAGATGTAAACACCACTGCCACGTCCGAATCATAATAAATTTTGTTTACTGTAGTTAGACATTGGGTTGCTTACATTTTAGTTAAAACAGCTGAAGATTTATCCTTCTGTCAGAGCCACTGGAAAATTGAGAGTCTTGTGCAAGTTGTAAGCTTTCTGCTTAATCTTCTGGAAACTTTTCCAATTTTCCTTTAATAACACCAGGAGGCCAGTGGTGTGCCACTTATGGATGGAGGGGGAGGAGTTCTCCATCCCTCGTCCCCCTCCTTTACTCAGCTGGCAGACTCCACAGAAATCAAATGTGATAATATACATTAGCACTAACTTATATACCAGGCTGTCACCATCAGGTAAAATTGATCACAAATTACTGATTACTGAATCAAGAAAGTCATCAGTTATATTGTACTTGATTACTTTCTCATAAGAGGAATATATTACTGAATATGGTGAGATTACTCATGCATAAGAATTTAGAAGTGACACCCCAGCAGCCCATACTCAGGAGCGATGGAGAATTATGCTGAGGAAGTAGAATCCAAGTTCCGTGGAAAAAATGTTGTAAGCCAGTTATTATATTATGGCCAAGACTGCAATGTGTACTTGAATAATTCTCAACTGGTTTCTGGGCTGAAATCTTGTTAATCACACTTTCTTCTTTCTAAGAAGTATCATGGTCACTTTCATCAACTGCCATCTACCATCCTGGTAGAAAGAACTTGGATGCTGGTGAAGTGTACAAAATTGGGCCAATATGTTTGATGCAATTCTTGCTAGAACAAGTTAAGAAATAAAACACACTTTTCTCTGTGGTTCATTTTCTTCTTGAAGACTTTTTTTATTCGTCTTTACCGCTCTCCCTTTTTGCTCCCATGCTGTATTTTAAGATCTATTAGAGATTGCATCTTATTTAAAAGAGAACTTGCTGCCCTTGCAAGATGATATGGATGAAATGTAATCATTAGAGAGAACTTAGGCAAAGAAATTGAAGGAAATATTAGCAATTGCACATTATTTAATCAACTCATGGTGAATATGGAGCTTAAGCATTCTCTTAGAATAAAGAATGTGCAGATGCGCCCATATAGACAATTGTATCATTGCCAAATAGTGATAGGTTATCAAAATCGGGATTCTATAAAAAGAAGTTGAGCATACAAATGAAATATAGTTAGGTTGGCATCTCACACTTTGCACCAAAATAAAGTCCAAATGTTTAAAGCATGTTCCCCTCACCCTCACACACACGGGGGTATGAAGACATCTCAGGAGTGGAAGGGAGTGGCCATGGAGTTAGAGGACAAGAAGTCAAAGGAAAACCAATAAATATCTTCCTGGGTCTCCTTCTTTATACTGATTTGTTAGTCTAAATTATTTAGGCTCATTTCTTATTTTTGTTTAAGATCAGAAAGCAATGTGCATTGTGTTCAGAGAATGACTTGAAATACATTTTGTGTGTATTCTATGCCCTCTAGCCCATCTTCTTCACCAGGTTATCAGCATGGTTGGGGCTCTGTGAATACAGTCTGTTCTGCTGAGAGAATAGATGAGACTGACAGCACTGCTCCTGCTCCTGGTCATAGTGGGCAAGCTATATTTACTTATTAGTGTTTAGCTGAAGTCACCAGTTCCTGGAGGCTGCATTAAAGGGAGAGTATTAGGAAACCTATCTCTATCCATGGTTCTGAGCCTCGATATTCCCAAAACTACTGACCAAAATCTTTACAATCTCTGCTTAGATTCTGTCAGCTCCTTCCAGAACTGTGATCTTAACCACAACATTTCTAATTGCTGGTCAAAAGTTTATCATCTAATCAATGGACACTCAAAACCACAAAATTTCCTGATTGAATAGTCTTACTGTCTAAAAATTGCTGATCCAATGGTTTCCACAAGTTTGGATTGCTTAGAATATTGACACCACTACAAGAAAGACCAAGGCATCATTCATATCCTGAATATGGATACTTGTAGGATGGATTCTCCTTGTATGCTCCAGTTCTGGTACCACATCCTTCCAATCAATCATGGCACACTCCATTCTCACTTGGAACCAGTGTCTAGCACAACTTAAAATTTCATAGCTTTAATATTTTGTGAGATCTTAAGAATATATCTTCCCCAATAAAGAGAAGATAGTTTCTTTACTGATCATGTGTTGTGTGACATATTTTTTAAAAAAGGAAATAATTGTATCATTGATGTTTAATTCTTTAATGGCAGAATTTGAAAGAGGATTCATTATAGTCTGGAATGTTAGGTTGTCTCCTTGTGATTCATTATAAATGTATTCTGGACAATGCTTCACAGAAGAAACTTCTGCCCCAACCATTTAATCATCAAAACTGTTTGTTTATAACAATAGGATATTTAATGCTATAGGACATAAAACAAATGTCATGCAATGCATTTTTTTCTTTGCCTGAGCTTTAGTCTTCAGTAAGATCTGACAAATATTGGCATTATATGTCACTAAGAAGTAAAAGATCATGCTCTGACCTTCAAGAATCTCCACAATATGTACATTATGTTGATGTGCCCTTTGTTTTTTTTGTCTTGGTTTGCTTTGGCAGCCTCTGCAGTTTCAGGATGAGTGAGATTGTTTTACCAAGTTTCCAATGGCATCATTTTAGCCAAGGAATTAACTAAAGGTGAAGACTACTTCTTCCACTATTTATTTATTTCATTCTGACACAGCTGGGAGTCAAAAATATTGAAAAAGGCAGGAGCCACAAATGGCTCAGATGCTCATTTAGGATCATTTGAAGCCTGAATTGACTTCACCAAAGCAAAGTGTAAACTTTTCAAAGAGCCACTTTATCTTAAAAAGAAATCTCCTATGAAAGGATTTATCTGTGAAGGTCAAAATTTTGCTTCTTCCTTTGAAAATGGGCATCTGCTCACATGTCAACAGTGTGCCATCTCCAAGGTTCCAATCGCACTCTCCCTAATCCATGGAGACTTTCCCCACCTCCCCTGTTACACTTATTCAACTTCTCTTTCTTTAAACTCTTCAAATTCTTAAAATCTGTGTTGTATATTTTGTCACTTAATTGTTTTCTTGTTTTTCTCATTGAGTTTACTTCCCCAAATATAGATTAATCAAATTAAGAGGAAGAATCATATATCTTTATTTTTAGTATATGACATGGCACATATATGCTCTTAAAAACTCATTTTCATGGTTTTATTACCTAATGAAAAATTGGATTTAAAAACAGAGAAAAATATATATATAAATATTGTCAAATCCCTGTTTTCTACTTCTGAAGTCATATAAATTTCTAATTTTAATCATGCCTTTTGACTTAATTTTTTTCTTTTCTATCATGATGTCATGATTATGATTTTCACAGATACACATGACTGATATATTTGAGTGTATGAATGTATACTCATACTAAGAGTAAAAAGGCAGGGTCTGGAACTCAAGATTCATAATTCTGAAGAGATGTTATTGATGTTAAGCAACACTAACATAATTTACTTATAATTTAGGAAAAATAAAACTTTGGGTTCTGTTAGCTAATGTTATCAAGACAGTGTTGCTAAAATGCAACAGAAAAGAAGAGGTTCCATGGAGTTTAGTAGACCACAGAAAATGCTCCATTCACATTTATAAAGTAGCAAAGCAAAGGTTTACATAAGGGTAAGAGTACAGTTACTGAAGAAAAGCTCAGGAGGTGGAAGTAAGACAATTAGTCTCAGGGCTATACATTTCAGCTCTGGGAAATGAAGGAGTTGATTTTAAACATCCCTTCCACTTTAATTCTTATGACTGACTTTTCTCTAGCATTGATCATTAAGAGTATTTCTATCATTCAAGTCTATGGACTGTGTCTACCCTATTATTTGGGCCTTACTTGGCATGGTATTATTTGAGACAGTTCTTAACTGGTGAGAATTGGGCTAATGATTTTTGACTTTACAGTAATGCAAAAGCCATATACTTGATAGAAACCACACTTCAACATTTGCTCTTTGATCTTTTCTGAGCTAGATGTAAGATATTCTCTGAAGATGCCAGATAGTGCCAGTGAGTTGCAACACTCAGAGAGCCACATGATCAAAAAATCCACAACCTATACTACATACTGCACTTTGTTGCTAAACCATGCTGTTCAGCAGGCTTAATGTTTGCATCTTGTGATGGGTTTATTGGAAGATAATCCATCGGAAGTTAAGGGACACTTGTACTTGAATAGATATTTGAATTGTGGCAATATTTATTATCAGTTCCTGCATTGTTTATCTGGCTTATAATTTAATTGTTTGACATCAATTTATGAATAGTTAAAGAGCTCAATGATGATTATATTTATTTAAGAAATCAAAATATATCTCCTGAAAACACATTGCAAGTTCAATCTAGTACTACTAAGAAAAAAAATCCCCATTCCTTCTTCAAGTTTGAGAGTGCCTTGGTCAGTTAAAATTGATTAAGCAAATACTCAGTGCTTTGAAACACTCTAAGAAGCACGCTGGAAATACAAAATTGTGAATAAAGGATTCTTCCCTTAAGTTCCCAAAAGTCTTATGAGGAAGTAAAGCATAGAAAAATGAACAATTAACTGTCAACCCCAAAATAATACATAATAAACAACAAGTTCTTGGTGTGTTTATTGTCTAATGATACACTGGACAGTCTTCAGGGGACAAATAACCAAATTGGTATTCTTTTTTTTTTTTTTAGTACTGCGGATTGAACTCTGGAGCACTCGCCCACTGAGCCACATCCCCAGCCCTGTTTTGTGTTTTATGTAGAGACAGGGTCTCACTGTGTTGCTTAGCGCCTCGCTGTTCCTGAGGCTGGCTGTGAACTCGCGATTCTCCTGTCTCAGCCTCCCTAAATGCTAGGATTACTTGCGTCACCGCGCCCAGCTCAGATTGGTAGTCTTTTGCAAAATTTCCTGGAGTCAATACTCTGACATAGACTAATTCCAAATTAGGAGCGTAGGATCAGTGAACATAGGGCTGGGGAGAGATGAAAATAGTAGGCCCAGGTAAGCAAGTTCCAGCTGATTCCAGCATACCAGCACTCCTGTAGGAGTTCAAGTCAAGCAAAATCTCCAGGGACTAAGTAGCCAAACATGTTCTATGGAGGAATATTTTCCCCCTTGGAAGGATGATGGGAGGAATAGCAAAGAGCTGATGTGAACACAAGCCTCTTAAAATGGGATTACGCAAATAATGGTCCAGGAGGTCAATGACCAAGATGGGTTTGGTGAATAGAAATCCACCTAACTGGAGCAGAATATTGGTTAGCGATGATCTTATAGAGTTGGAAAGAACTCTGCATTGCTTTGTACTATGCTACTTAGGTTTGCCTTTCCAAATATATAAATGACACCTGATTTATGAAGAAAAATGAAAAGAACAGTGAAAAATACTAAAATTATTTTTCTCCAAAAATCAATCAAAATATAATCATTTGGTGCCCAAAATAATATTATTAAATTTTTTGAGGTGGAAATCACCAGCAAGATTTTTATATAGCAGTCCCCACATCACAGGAAATTTCTATAACAACAACAAAAAAATGATTACAGGAAAAAAGGTTTAAATCTCTCTTCAGTCAACTCAGATTAAATTGTTACAGTGAATACCATATTGGAACTTTGAAGATTCTTGTATTTTTTTTTTAATTTCCCACTAACTAAACTCATGATCTGTACTAGGAAACTTTAACTTCGATTCTTCTTCAGAGCCGAATCCACTGTTGTAGCATTATTCCAAAACATTTCCATCCTTGTCAGAATCCCTAAAGATAAGGTTTTATTTTGATAATTCATATGGTTGGATATCAAACAGCTGCCAAGATATCTACCGACATCTGCTGTTTAGTTTTTATCAGTTTGTCCCATCTGGCTTGTATTCAACAGGACCCAAATCAAGGCTGAACAAAATCACAGGACCTTCAAAAGCAATTTCACATTATTTTTGGAAGCATGAAGTATTCTTTTTCAGTTGTTAGAATCATAAACTGGGTTGTCTATTGTCCTGTACATAACTTTGAATCTTTTCAGATTAAATTTTTCAACACTGTTCCTCCACCAAATGTTAAGATTTCTAAAATACTTGCCTAGTATTCATCTGTACTTGCTTCTCTCTCTCTCTCTTTGTCTTTCTCTCTGTCACTCTCTTTCCCTCTTTCTGGTTCTGGGGATCTAACTCAGAGCTACACACATGCTAGGCAAGTGTTCTACCATTGAGCTACATACCCAGCCCTGCACTGACTTTTTAAAAAATATTTTCTAGTTGTAGATGGACACAATATATTTTATTTATTTATTTTTATGTGGTGCAGAGTGTGGAACCCAGTGCCTCAACCATGCTAGGCTAGCCCTCTACCACTGAGCTACAACCCCAGTCCCCAGCATTAAATTTTATTTGGCTTAGAAACATTAACTGTGATAATAAATATAATTTTATTAGTATTCATGCTCATTAAAATTTATTTTTTGTACTGAGGATTTAATGCAGGGCATTTTACCACCGAGTGAGATCCCCAGTCCTTTTCATTTTATATTTTGAGACAGGGTCTCAATAAGTTATCGGGAGTCTTGCTGAATTTCAGAGGCTGGACTTGAACTTGCAATCCTCCTGCCTTAGCCTCCTGAATAACTGGAATTACAGGTGTGCACCTGGCTAAAATTTATTGATTTAATCTGTGTGTATAGATCCAAGAACATTTCTCTTCTTGGGCATTTCAATTTTTTTCTCAATATTTCTTGCATCAATCCTTTGTTGTTCCCCTCAATTTTATATAACAGATGTCTGATAATATCTTCCCTTCATGACTCACATTCTAACTCTGTATTACACATCTTCTGCTACTTTCCATAACTTTTAAATGGAATCAACATAAAATATGACACATACATGAAGCATAAAACTCCGTTGTAATTTTGACCCCCCCATTTCAAATTCACCTGTGAGATGCCTCTGAAGCTTTGTAATATATTCCACACAAGTTTCTCCCCTATGTTTAATATATACCTAGCATTCTGCCACTTTAGTGAAAATAAGATGTATAGTTTCATTTTAACATAAAGAAAGATACAAGAAAAGTAAATTAGCTTCCCAAAGCCATGTAGTTCATTAATGGTGGAACAAAAGTTGAAACATGAAGATTTAACTTATCCAAGAACAGTCTTCCAAGAACTTTTCTAGATACCAGCAGAGACATAGTATGTGTTTGCTAAAGCAGAAGAGAAATGTGGTTTTCACTTCAAAGTGTGGCAGAAAATCAGAAATAACTGTGCATAAATGAATTATTTTACCCACATTCATTTTTACAAAATCTTGATGAAAAGAAATAAATGTATAGTTTGAAAAGAACTGCATTGCAATTATTATCATTTTCCTTATAAAATATTAACTAGAGAAAAATAATTTCCACTGTATCTATACATTCAAGGTTAAGAATTAAGACTATTTTCTATCATGACGTTTCTGTAACAAACCTTACTTTCTCATAAGTATTTAAAAGCATTGCTCTCTATGAACTTGTAAGTAAATTTCTGTAATTTCTCCTCCCACATTTTTTGTACCCATGGTTTGATGGTGCCAATAATACTACATAGGTTTTCTTTCTTAAGTGACTAAAGGTGAAAACCCAAGGATCAGCAGAATCAAGACAACTGGGGATCTGGTTTTCAATTATTATCCAAGCAACTTTTCTTCTAATACCATCTAGGAAGTTTTTACCCAATCTGTTCCCAAACCATTTCCAAGGTCTATAAATATCTCTTTGTCAAATTTCTCCCTGAGGTCAACATACTCCCAGTGGCCAAACCACCTCCCTCCTGACACAGGTAATACTGTGCTGTGGATAAAGCTTGGATATGCAGGATGAGGTGTGCACACTGTAAATACAAGGCCCTTTGCGGTGCTAAATAGAGCCAGGGATGAGAAGAGAGGGGCTTAGATCAAATGACACAAACCAAGGACTGTGACCAGGTCCCCCAGTGCTATCATATTCTGTTTAGATTCAAGGAGTCTGTGAATTCTCATTCAGACATGATGATTTGAGGCTTTAACACATTTAACAACTTCTTTTATTCATTTATAAATTTTAGATATTTAGATTTGAGCTGTGAAGTCCTCCTTCACTGTCATTCATCAGCTCTGAGAATATTAGAGGAGAGCCTGCCATCTCCACCATGGATGTGGATATGCACCACAAGGAAACTTCAGGTGATTTGGTCAATGCAGTCAAAACCAAACTACAAGACCTTTCAAAATAATTATTGTGTAAGGATTTTGACCACATAATTAGGCAAAATTCAAGTTTATGATTGCAGAGAATTTTAGATCCCAATTTCTTTTCTAATTTTGCTGTCGGTACTGATCCATGTGTTGATATAATATCAAATTTCTACTTTATTCATTCCATTGAGACTCTAACACAGAATAAGACTTCAGTTTCTTTCAACTATGTCCATTCCAAAAGCTGGACAAATTTAGCCTAGCTCTCCATTTCTCTCTATAGAGCAATGGTATTTTTATTGAAATGAGAAATTTGCATGCCCATTTCAAAGTGCTAATTCTTGCTCAAAAATAGCTTTGGCATAGTATTATGCAAGATTTCTCCCCAAATCAGGAATTGCTGAATTAACACATCCAGTGTGAGGAATTTAGAGGTTGTGCCCAGTAACTTTACTATGTCTGCCAGGGAAGTCCCTCTCACCATTCAAGAGTAATTTCATCTTTGGTTTGAGCTGAGCTTTTGTAGCTTAATGGGTGATAATTTCCTCCCGTCAGACATCTCATATTCTGCATGCCCCTCATCTGGTCTGTGTCACATAAAGAGAAGGGAATGTAATTTTCCACCCACCTGTAGAAAACAGCTAAGTTTTATTTCCTGTACGAATCCTAATACACTACCCCATGAAAGGAATTCATTATCCAGAGATAGAAGTAATTATGCTCAAGTAGAATGGAGTTGAAGTACATAAACTTCCAGTCTGACAGGGATGGATTTGAAGGCCAGCTCCCCCAATTCTTACAAGGTATATGATCCCTGCAAAATTGCTTAATGTCTCAAAGATTCTGGCTTCTCATCTGCAAAGCAGAAATAATATACCTATCTTATAAAGTAATTATGAGGATTAGATAAAACATGTATAAAGTTTCTGGCACCTGGTGGGTACTCAATAATTACTATTATTATCCAAACATCTAAATAACATTTATTATTAATAATACACTGCTATTAATTTTTTTACTGTATCCATCACTTCAATGGAAATGATTCCTATGTGACTTCAAATGTCTTTTTTCTCCAATCAGGCACTTCTCAAATGTCTCCTAATTACCTCAATTTAATCTATATAATACCAAAGTCCATCAGATTTAAAAATTAATTCCCATATTTCCTGAAATAAAAGAAGATGTGGATACTCCTTATTTATTTCTATTAAAGCAATAGAAAAGAATTTGTGAAGTTAAAAATGAAAATTCCCCCCCAACTGTTCCCGATTTTCTATGGCTAAAAAGTTTATAGTTTGATGTTTCCTCGATGTCATTTTTTATTTATCTTTTATGATTCCAATATATGAAATTTATCACTAATCCTAACTTTCATACTTTTCATGTGCCTCTCAGGTCTGTTGCTACTCCTGAATTTCCCTTCTGCTAATATAACTTCAGGACTTCATCACTGTGTATTAATCTAAACATCTGCCTGACCCCAGATCCTTCTCTTTTTAATTCTTCCTCCCTCAAATTACTCTCCTGTGCAGATTTTATTTTCTGCTGTATTCAATAAATAAACCATTACACTTGGTTTTCAAGACCCATGGATATTTATTTCTGCTTTTCTTCTTTTCCTTGTATGGTTTGATATCACATACATAGTCATTTTATTTAAAATAGGTGTTTTTTCCTACGTCGGGGACTTGGACTATGCTGTCCCCTCTTTTTACAGATTGATATCTATCCTCCCCAAATTCTTAAGTTGAAATTCTAAACCCCAGTGCCTCCAAATGTAACCATATTTGGATATAGGCTCTTTTTAGAGGTATTTAAGTTAAAATGAAATCATGAGGGTAGGTCCCTTCTGGAACAATCACCCTTTTGCGCGTGCCAGCTCTATTAACAAGAATGATCTAACTCAAAGTGTGGCCATCCCTCAGAAATTATTCCAGAACCTAGGACCTGTTTCTGATTTCTCATCTCTGACTTAACAGTGCCTAACAGCAATAACACAATTAGGACATTTGGCTATGGAGACAGATACTGTTCACTCTGTGTACAGTGTAAAACACATTCCTCTATGCTGACAAAAATCTTCAATTGTATTTTTTACCTCAAAAAAATTTCCCTGGTTCCAGGAAATTAATTTTGAAAATTTGACCTCTTTTCCATCATTCCTTTTCCATTTGTAGTGATTGATGTTCCTTATGACCAATAAGGTATAAGGACAAAAAAAGCATGAAAGCCTTTGACTTTTATGCACTTGGCATATCATCTTTTCTTTTCTTGAATTTTCAGGGAAAAAGATGCCTGCAATGGCAATCTTGGTGACCCAGAAGAACTAAGTATGAGAAAAAGTGGCCAACATGTTAAGCATGGCAGAGCACAAAGACTAAGTGTTTGAGTCCCTGATGGCATGACTGACAGCCAAACTAATGTCAACATATATGGATCTTCAGTCATCTTATTACATGAGGAAAGATACACCTTAGTGGCCACCTGGCAATATGCAATGAGATTTTGTTTCCTGTGAAGTATTTTTATGTCTTGCTTACTAATGACAGATGGGACATTTTTCTTCTGACATGATATAGATGCTCAATAGATCAATGACAATGTTCCTTATGTCACATTGTATTCTGTAGTGAAGCAATTAACATCTGATCAATGCAAGCTTAATTATTTTGTGGATCAATGGGGAATGAAATATTTATATATGATTTCAGCTGCAGTAGTAACAACTTGTAGTCCCCAAATATTTTTGATCTCCACCTCTCAAGTACAATGGTAGAATTGTATTCATCTACTGTATTTAAGTTAAGCATGACTATAGAACTTGCTCAAGGAAATATGAGTGGAAAAAATAGGTAGCACTTTCGTCTGGGACCATAAGAGCTAGTATAGAATTCATGACAATCTTTTGCTCTATCCTGGAAACTTGCACTGCTCCAAATAGAGGCTGCCCAGTAGTCTGGGTCCCAAAGTAAAGATGGTAGGAGCAGGGGCTCTTGGCTGACCCCTCTTGGACATTGAGTGGAAGTAAAAGTTACCTTTGTTTTAAGCCACTGAGTTTTTTGCTTCCCACAGAAAAAAACTACCCCAACTAGTATATAAAACTATCTTATTCACTGAAACAAGATTTCAGATTGATTTGAGCATTAAAATATCCTATGGCCACCATTTTGGCTTCAGTAATCTGTGATTTAGGTCTTTTTCTGTGTCTTTTATTAACATTCATATAGTCTTGTAATATTATACGGCTCTCACCCAGAATCGTTATGAATAATTTTATGACTTTATTAACCTAGGTCCTGCCCTCGAGGCACTTACAAGATCTATGGTGTATTGAGTTTCTCTATAAATATTCAGCACATGCACAAACCACTGGCAAAATGTAAAACAACAACATCCTCAAAACAAGAAAAATTACCAAACATATTTGGAAACCGAAGACTTAAGGAAGGATGAAAAGAGGGAAAACTATTTTTTAATGCTTTCAGCCTTTATTTCCATAAAACTTTTCCCTTTTAGGTGTTACTGTAAGTGTTATTAACACTTATATCTGAGTCAGAGCATCTGTTGGCAAAACCACAAGGTCAGAGAGGTTTGTGTTCCTGCCTCAAGCCTGTGCAGGACTAACTGCTTCTGTTTCCATAGAGTGTTTTCTCCAATCTGCACCCCTCATTTCCAGTCCTTCTTTCTCCCAGTATCCTTTGCTCTTGCTTTATCAAAACCCTACCCGAAAACAAGCATTATCCGTGGCTTGAAATATAATGGTTGACAATTTTCCAATCTGAATCTTTCCTACAATCATGTCTTGAGGAAGCCCTGTTCCCATTTAAATGACCTACACAACTAATGATCTGATAGAGATGAAATTTTGAAAATTGTTGGAGAATCTTTCTTTGTAGATCCACAATATCATTGTTTCTTCATCTAACATTCAGAAGTCACTCCTTTGTGGTTTTGTTTTCTGCAGTTTCAGTTTTCTGTGATCAACAAAGGGTCCCAAATTATTAAGTAGAAAATTCCAGAAATAAGCAGTTCATAAGTTTTAAATGACTTTTATTACAGTATATTGTTATAATTTTTCTATTTTATTATTATTGTTAATCTCTTGTTGGGCTTAATTTATATATTAAACTGTATCATAGGTATGTATGTATAAGAAAAACACATACTTTATATAAGTTCAATACTATCCAAGGTATTAGGTATTTAGTGGAAGTCTTGGAATGCAATCTCCACACATAAGACAGAACTATTCTACAAGTAATTAGAATTTTCTCACACTACACCAATTGGTGGACACCCCCATAATAACAATACCTAATAACATCACTCAGTGCTACATTTAATGCTATCAACTATCGTGTAAGACAAATAACATTAATTCCCTCTTTTATTTTTAGAGGTTAGTTAAGTAAATGTTTTGAGGGTTTTTTTGTTGTTGTTTTGTTTTGTTTGGTGCTAGGGAGCGAAACCAGGCCTTGCACTTGGTAAGGAAGTACTCTACCCCTGAGCTACATTCCCAGCCTTCAAAATCATGCAATTAGTATAATGTAAACCAGGGTTTAAGTTTCTGAAATCTCTCTCCAGAGCCCATCCACTTCACTTCTACTTTACTTGCCTAATAGTTCAAGCTTAGCTCACACAGAAAACTGTAAGTTGCACATTGTCCACGAGACATAGACCTTGCATATCTGAAGATGAAGGGAAAGAGAAACATGATGCTCCTTGAGTCCCCTGTTTCCCTGCTCATATCTCTACCCTTCCATAGAGTTTTGCAGGCAGAATGTGTAGAACAGACTATTCTGCTACCACCTTACGCTATTTGGGTGTTTTATTTTGTTCCTACATCTTGTGCTTCATTGCACCAGAGAATAAATTCAGTCCTCACACTCACATGCATGGACTAGTTTTTCTCCACTGCACTTCAGCTGCTGCCTTTCTCCCTCTTAAAAGTGTTTTCCTGTTAACCCATCCTACCAACTATTATCCCACAAAAGAATCAGAATATTACAATATGAGAATACTGCCTTACATCTGGAATCAGGCTACCCGTGTCAGAATTGTGTTATTTTCTGTTCAGAGCTATGTTTATAGAATCCTCAAGATACCAAATCTTGGGGTGAATGGAGTGACATCTCAAAGTTATTTTTGTCTAAACATGATGGTCAGTAGATGGTTCAGAGAAAGACTACAGTAGTCCATTCTTATATCTCCTGATAATGCTATCGGAGGGCACGACATACACTAAACAGTCAATAAGTGTTATTGACTGATTTCTTAAGTTCTTCCCATAATTTGTTGAATTTTTTCCTCTTTAATTGTGGAACTCAAGTTTATTTCAGGGTGAGTTAATTCTGCATTGGTCTGACTCATTTGCAATTTTTTTAGAGAAATCATTTGATGTCTAAGGGCCTTCTTTAAAAAAAAAAAAAAAGAAGCCATTTCCTTTTGAACAATGAAATCACGTTTCACTGACATAATTGGACTGGAACACAGACAGGCTCCAGTTTAGCTCTAAACTCAGAACCCATGAAGGTCGATTGAAAAAACACAGTCGCCTATCCCAGTCTTACGTGACTCTTTTTTTTCAGATTGTGTCACAAACATGCATACAAAACAAGGGCTAAGTGTTACAGATTATAACCTGGAGCTTTCCAGCCATGCCAGTTAGAGAAAATAAAAGGAATGTTGCAGTACTTGGATATAACGTGCTTCTTCCACAGCACATAGTGGATGAGGGGAATCAGGTAAGTTGAAGTTGTGTCCAAACATTAGGAAAGAAAAAGCAAACAAACAAACAAAATCCCCAAAACAAACAAAAAAACCCATAACTTTCCCATTCTTTGCTTTTATTTCAGAACACTTATCAGTTTGGCAATAGTCCGAAGAAACAAAATCTGTCTTTTTAACAAACGTCTATTCTCATAACTACCCAATAAATCAGCAACAATGAAAGGTGTATCCTGCTCACAGACCAATGAACAGCAATTATGTCAAACTTGCTCACCTTGTGGCTCCTTTGTCAGCTGCTCACATTCACTTGACTCCTACTGTTTGCAGCCCCATCTTCATTTCCCACTTCCACAACCATTAGATGGTAATTTTTGTCCCTCTCAGCTCTGTGGAAACCACGTTCATCCTTTGACTCTCCTACTTCTAGTTTTGAAGAAGCACCCCCTGGACTCACACTAACCTGTATTTGGCTTGTTGATAGTACCCCTAAAGGATCTCCCTGTCATCCAGCACGAGGAGATGTTGCCAGACCAAATAGTGAAAGAATCTAAGTGAAATAATGGAAAATCAGCTGGGTCAAAAGTGATTCTATACAACTTACAACTATAGAATTGATATGTTATCCTCTATCTATGTACAATGAATCAATTTGCACTGTTAACATGTAAGCCTAAATAAAACAAATTTAAAAAAATATGTTTACCCATGTGGGGAAAAAAAAAGAAATCTCAAGGCAGAGAAGGGCACCACTGGTAGAAAATGACTTCAGTGTAGACATCTCTCTCTTTCTCTCTCTCTGTCTCCATCTTTCTCTCAGTATCTCCCTCACTCAGGGAAGCTGCCTGATGTTCTTCTTTGCTTTCACATAAACCCTTCAAACCTTTCTTTTTCATTCTTATAAACTCTCCCCTTGCCTCTCCTTTTCTCTGTCTCTCAGTTCACTAAGTGTATAACATCACTGTGTATAACAAGCAGAATCCAGAAGTAAAAGCCTGTCTCATAAGAAGCTGGACTAGACTACAGGCACTGAGGATAAAAGGAGAAAGAAATTACAACATGCCCCTCAGAGAGTATCTAAACTGGTCCAACCAGAGCGTTCCATAATTTTCAGCTTCTGCCTCTGCCCCAGTTGCTTCAGGGCCTCCCCCCTATCTGCCACTTAAATCCAATATCAGTATGCTGCCATTCAAATTTGTCCATGGTTCCCACTCATCAACTTTTCAGCCTAAATATCCACTATGTGCTTGTTAATGGTGTGGATATGAAGTGTCCCCCCAAAGCTTCTGTGTTAGTGCAGGAGTGTTCTGAGGTGAAATGATCAGATTTTGAGAACTGTACCCTAACCAGTCCATGCTAATTTGAATGAACTGAGTGTTAACTGTAGGCAGTAGGGTGTGGCTGGATGAGGTAGGTCACTAGGCACATCTTCTCTGGCTCCTTCCCCACTTTTCTCTGCTTCCTGATGTGCAATGAGCTGAGTAGCATTCCTCCACTGGGCTCTGCTGCCTCACCTTAGTCCCAGAGCAATGAACCCAGCCATCTATGAACTGAGACCTCCGAACCCACAATCTCCCCCAAATATACGTTTCCTCTTCTAAGTTTTTTATGAGTGACACAAATTCTTTTGGGACTGAACCCAGGGGTGCTTAGCTCCTGAGCCACATCCACAGCTCATTTTTATTTTTTACTTTGAGACAGGGTCTCTCTAAGTTGATGAGGCTGGCTTTGAATTTGCCATCCTCCTGCCTCAGCCCCCTGAGCTGCTGGGATTACAGGCATACACCATCATGCCCGGCCACAGTGGCACAAATCCTAACACAACGCCTCCCCTTCGGAGTTCACTAAAATTCTTGCCATTCTCAGAACTTTAGCCATACACTCTCATGCCATTAACTCAGACAGACATTTCCTCTTGGAACACTCTTCCAATTCTTATTAATAATCTGTCTTAAATAATATCTCTTTTTTGAAGTTACACCCAGAGACCTGATCAAATCTAATTCTTCTTCCCCTGGGACTTACCAGATTATACCCCTGCATTATAGATTTACCATGTACCTTGTTTTTTCATCTCATTCAAAAGAGACTTGAGATAACTACAGTAAAGCTGCTTGTGATTATGTCTGTCCTTCTCTACCAGGTTCTGAATTCCTTGTAGAAAATAATGTGGTCATATTTATCTAAATATTCTGCAAAATTTAGTAAGTGCTTTGCAACAAATAAGTAAATAACAAGTAAATAAACAATATTTTCTTTCTTTTGAATAATCTGTCCTTACCTGACCTAACTTCTACTCTTTAATCTCAGAAACAAATAAGAAAAAGTCATTTTGTTAAATGAAGTAAATGCCGTTAAAGTGAAATAAATTAGTACATGGAAGAAATGTAATCCTGATGTTGTCTTCAAGCCAGTTACACACATTGGAGAACTGCTATTTAGCAATTATGAGTAAATAGGCCAGACTGCCCAGAAGTTACTATTTGCTGCCTTAGCACAGTCAAAATCAGCATTTATTATGGATTTGGAGGCATATAATGATTTTTCCAGGTTAAATAAAGGAAGAAGAAAATAAAACATAGTAGAAGAGAAATAATCACAGTCAACAAATGCTGTCTCCAAAGTAACATCAATATAATGTAATTAAAAGTCAAAAAGAAATCTTTTCATTCCGAATGTACTTAAATTGTTTATCTCTTTACTATTTGAAACATTTTCATCCAACTTAGCAGCTATTCCTATGGGCCTTTACAAGTATAATAATAAATAAGAGGTTTGAAAATTCTGCTCTTTTGAGTTATTCCAATGCATTTTATTTTTTAAATAAATACCAGCCTCATTTATTTATTTTTGTGGGGCTGGGAATTGAACCCAGGCCTCATATATGCTAAGTGATTTACCATTGAGCTACATTTCTGGCACCATGTATTTCGAGTTATTGTGTATGTGTCTACATATGCACACACACACACACCTGCATGTGTACACACACACAGCTCTGGAAAGAACACTGCATGGTAAGGAGGAATGTCAACCCCAGATCTATATCATAACCTCTCCAATTGGTAGAGCATATTGCTTTTGTGGGTGGGGACTTCCTTACAGTTATAATTGGGGAACTGAAAAAGATGATGTTTACATTTCTTTTTGGTTCTCAGATTTTATGCACACCCATTTAATAATTGCCTAATGTTGACTTTAGAGATTTTTTTAAAAAATCTATATCAACTCAAATCTTTGGTAGGACCCTTAGGTTCTATTTGTGGCCCTTTCCCATGGAAACTGGGAAAGCAACATGGGAAATGTCCATAATTAGATTTGTTATCTAATGCAGATCAGCATTTAGATGTCCTATGCAGCTCTAAAATTAGTAAGAGTCCATCACTCTTGACCACAAGCTTAAGAGGAAGAAGGTTTTACTGAAACAATGCTCTACTTTCATCTCGTATCAGGTGTTGTCACACACTCTTATTTTGTCTTCTCTCAGTTTGGTTTCACACATAAAAAAGAAAGCCCTTGCAAAATGTGTGCAAATTGTTAAATGTCAGCTGAATGTCATTTCCCAAGTTTGGCACTCAAATAGAGCTCTCTGAAAATTGGTTGTCATCCGCTGGGAGTTAAAGGCAAGATCTTTGAAAAGGTCCTGGGAGGCTTCATTTCCAGAGGTTTCTAAGGTCCCCCATGAGCTGACTGCTTCCTCACACAAGTCATTTTCCTCAGGGTCTGCAAAGTCATGATCCTTTCTGCCCCCAGGGCCTTGTGCTATTCCCCTACTCACAAACACCCACCGCCTTGATCTCTGTTCATGCAAATGTGACTATTCCTCTGAGACTACATTAAGACACTTCTTCCATTAAGGAGTTGACTCCCTCAGCTATATATCATCTCTCCACTCCCTGCAATCCTATTATACTTAATCCCTGAAATAACTGGTCCTGGTTTATGACAATGCTGGTGTATCCAGTGTTTGCCCACATTACTTGATACTCTTCTCTTGTCTTGCAACTTGCTTGTAAACTCTCTGGATAATATCCTTTTATCCTACCACTCACTTTGCTCAGCACAAAGTTGTTCATGTAAGAAGTATTCTAATATGCAACACTTGTTTTACTTTATCCTCTATTCCTCAACAAACACAGGAATTTGAATAATCCTGTTGCCTGTAAGGATGGGCATCAATAGCTGCCAAAAAGGAAAGAGAAAAAATTAAGACGACAAAACAATTCTGAGCACAAATTTTTCTGTTTTGATTACATGAGAATTTAAGTGAAAAGCAATATTTGTGCCTGAATTACCTGGTCCCTTGTCTCCATCACCTAATTAAACTGTCTGAAAGCATTTGTCCACACCCTTGGTAACTCTTCATAACCTAGGTATAACTACCACAACTCAATGGGAAACTTAACTGTCACAAATGTACTAACCCAGTACCATTAGGGAATGAGGTGTGACCTGCCCAAGGATAGACATGAGTATCTGATGGCACTACAACCTCTAAAAATCCCGGGCATTTTTCTTACTGCCAGATTAACCTTCTTTTGAGAAATATGGTTATTTTTTTCTCTCATTGATGTGGCATAATCTGTGTGTTGACTCTTGTTTTCCTTCCAGGTAAGTGGGACAGAGACAGATAAAGACAAATATAGAGGGAACTTTGATGAATCTATGCAGTGTTTTATTGCTGATGCAGACAGATTCCCTACATTTCTAGAAATGCAACATTTTAGAAGAAAATCGGTGGGATCGGAATTGAGGGAGGGGCGAAGGTAACGGGAAGTTGATGCACCTTATCCATAGTTGGTTCCTTGCCAATGGACTGCGTCACATAGGAAAAATCAGATGACATCAAATAGAGCTTCATGTTTTCATTAATGTGAGAAGAGACTTTTACTTGCCTAAGAAAAATGTCTTAACTAAAAAATAGATTTTTCAAAGACCACAGACAACAGCAAGGTAAAATGTGTCTGATTTATGGCAGGTTTAAAAGGTCTTCTCCCACATGTGAGTCCAGAGTCACTGTAGGTGCCACAATGGGTTGATAAATGAAGAAATAGCTCAACAGTAAAGCAACAAGGGAGTGGACACCAGCGTGGTAACAGCTGCGCCACCCGGCCTCAGGGTGGAATCCAAATGTGAGTGTGAGCAACTATATTATGGGATAGAAGAGATAAAGAAAAGACAGTGACACTGGGAATCTCAGCAGTGGAATTTTCATCCCAGTTTCACCACTAATGATCTGCCTGGACTTCAGGAAATCACCTTGCCTTTCCCTGCTTCCCCTTCTGCATCTCTGAATGAGAAGAGCAAAAGCCTATTTGACATACTGAGATGTTATAAACACACACACGCACACACACACACACACACACACACAGCAATAATAGATGAACTAGTGCTTTGAAGAGCTCAAAGCACCATACAAATGCAAGATATTAATTACATTCCAAAGGTATCATTTCAATGAGAGTGATAAAAAGGAAGAAGCATATTATTAAATTACCTATTTGAAAAGATAACAGGTATACTGGGAGGGCTGCTTTCAAGAAATACTATAAAAGCTAGCATTCTGTCTTCTAGACACCAGCCAATCCTCACACAAAAACACAGATCAGAGATGAGAGAGAAATAGATGACAGTGTACGGGAGGTGAACCATGTACCTAGGTAAATTGTAGAAATGTACTGACAAAATAAAATTGGTAACTTACAGACAGACCATCACAAATTAACAAGCATACAAAAGACTTACTGTTACAAAGAAGTGAGAGAAAATAGAGGTTCAGTTCATATTCGAAGCTACAAGATGAGCTTAAAAGAACAATTACTAACAAGCGCTCCTTCTGCCTATAGACAGAAGAGCTGTGAGACAATAGGCAGTGAGGAGCCAGGCCTTTTTGCTGAGGTCCCTCATGCTACCAGCATGAAGAAAAATTTCAGAAAATAGCTAGCTTCAGGCCAAAGCAAAGGTAGTCAATTAATAAATTCCTAGTTTATTTACTATTCTTTCAGATTTATGCATTGGAATAGAGCATTGGGGACACAACAGCAACAATAAAAAGGAAATTTGGGAGACTCTATCCTTGTAGACTAGCAAGAAAGGATGAAAATGTCAGAAACAGTGAAATGATGCTTAAGTATGAAACACCGGCTTCTATGAATATTTTAGTTGGTTAGAAAAGAAAGATAATGAGAAAGGGTTGCTCCATTATATCTAAAAAACATTTCTGGATTTAAGGCTCTAAAATTCTAAGGGCATTTGTTTTTTGCAAGAGATAATATTCAGAGACATCTATTTTCCTGCTCTTTGTGAAAGAATAGAAAGTAACTCTGGAGGGGTAGAAGTAGTTTATTTTGTATTCAGGTATACCAAGCCTAGCTAAGAGTGTGAGTTCATACTGAAAACTGAGAGTAGTGAAAGTCTATCTTAAACCTGAGGTCCTGAGACTCTGAAACACTGGCAATCAGGCTTGTTATTACACCCAGACTCATATGAGGGAGACAGAGATTCTAGGTGGTTGGGACTCTGCACCTACTCTGGACCTGATGAGGGGACTCTCCTCTAATAGTTCCCATCTACACACACAGAATCTCAGTAGCTCTGGCATATGAGCACACAGGCTTGCACTGCCAGACAGAGGAAGACAGTTACCAACAGGAAGATAAAGATGAAAACAGACACTCAAACAGAAGCAATAAATGGCAATGCAAAAATGCATAAATCTTCTGGGAGAAAAAGCTTTCAGAAATCATTATAATTAATACTCTCAGAAATTAATAAAAATTGCCTAATCCCTTGTTAAAGAAAACCATGATTATGAAAATTGGAGACACATATCAAAGTAGAGAAAATATTATAATGAACCTGGAGTATTTTAAGCCTAGCTTTAAAATTGTCATTTTGTGGTCTTTTTTTGTTTTTGCTTTTACTTCTAAATTGCCACTCACTTTCCATCACTGATTTTTTTTAAATATTTTTTTTTAGTTGTAGATGGACACAATGTCTTTATTTTATTGCTTTGTATGTGGTGCTGAGGATCGAACCCAGGGCCTCACGCATGCGAGGCAAGCGTTTTACCCCTGAGCTACAGTCCCAGCCCCATCACTGATTATTTTAAAGAGAGTCCTAGACAAATGTCTTATTGTTTACAAACATTTTGGGAAACTTTTCTAAAACGTTCTTCAAAAATATAACTATAATGCCATTATCACAACAAAAAATATTATTTTATAGAGTTAAAAATCTTCAAATTTCAAATATCCCTACTAATCTCTTATTTTATTTAGAGTTTGTTTGAATCTGGATCCAAACTGTGACATTTTGTTATGAGTTTGCTTAAACTTCTTTTAATCTATAAGGGCCACTTTGTTTTTCCCTCTCTCTGTAGTCCCTGTTTATGCTCCCTTGCAATTTGTGTTTGAAGATAATGATTCATTTACCCAGAGTATTTAACAATCTGTATTTTGCATCCCCATGGCATCATTAAATATGTTTCTCTATCCCTGATAATTCCTCTTAATTGGAATTAAATTTAGAGGCTTAACCAATCATGAGTTCAATATATTAAAAAGAATTTTCTGTAGTGGATGAGGTGTAATTCCATCAGGAGGGCCACAGTAATTATTTATCTTTGTGTGACATTTAAGCCTTAATAATGATTGCTTACAGATTAGAACTAGATATTTCCTTAAGGTTTATAAAACATCCTTACTGTATAATTTCTCCATTATCTTGTTAGCTGTACTACTTTGACAAAGAAAAGTTCATCAGATATTTGATTTTCCTGAGATACATTTGTATAAGAAAGGCATGATAAGTGCTTAAGTTTTGCCTTTATTAATCACTTTTCACAATAATGAGTTTGTTCTCTAGTATCCTCCAAAAGTAATCAATGAAGCTTTTTAATATCACTATAAACATAGATTTGCATACCATCGATTTGTTGCAATCTATCACAATTACCATTTTTATTGGTGCTCAATCCCTCTTCATGTTGATTCCTAAATCCTTTTGACATAACCTGAAAATCTTTGGCAGTTTCTTTGCTTTTTGATGTGATGAGATGTCTCAGGCTCATCATTTCCATTTCCATTCTCAGCCCTGGGTTCTTTTATTTCTCCAAAATACTCTATTTTATTTTAGTAGGAAATGGTATTTCATGACTATAATTCTTTTCCCTCATATTAGCCCTTTAATACTTTTCAAGAAAAATTTAAACTTTATTTATCCAGAAAGTTTGGTTGCTTGAGTAGGAGGGTTGTTGTAGATAACTTCCTCTCAGGATCTTTGCCAAATCCATTCATTTGCATGTACTTCTCCTGTTGACTCTTGTCTCTAATTCTGTGAAGCTTTGCTTAACATGCAGCTTCTTCATGAATAGTTCCTCAACTGCACAGAATGTAAAGAAATGAGTTAGTGTCGAATGAATGAATGACTAGTTTCTACATGAAACACAAAGAGAAACTTATTCAAAGGGAACATAGAGCCACTAGAAAAGAGATATTAAATATTTTAAATATCACAACAAAATGAAAAATTCAGAATATCAATCCAGAAGCATAAATATCTAAAACAAGCAGAAAAGATTGAAGATACATAATTATACAAAAAGTTAAAAATAGTCCTAGAAATAGAGAATACAAGTTTCTAGGAAGCAATTAAAAGAATCCAACATGATGGCAGTATGAAGGTTCAGGATGATGAATGGGGAAATAAAAAAAGACCACATCAAAGCATATCTTCATACCATTCAACACTATGGACAAGTGATGATCTTAAAAAAGTTTCCATTCATAGAAAAATTCACTAATTACAAAAGGTCAGGAGTTAACAATACTATTTATATTCCCAAGAGAAACATTCCTTTGCTAAATTTTGAGAAAAATGAGTCTCAATCTAGAATAAGTCATTGATCAAATATAAGAAGGAAAACAAAAAAATTTTCAAATGTGAGTTTTCATGGAGGATGATCCCAGGATAACAGCCAGCATGAAGAACATTGAGCCCTAATGTAGAGTAGGACTGAAGATCTACAGAAGGAGTACCTCCTAGAAAATGGAGGATGAAGGGGAAAGCTGGAAAAAAGACTACCTGACTCCTTTGAATGAACTGAAGAGAGATTTCTACAAAATTATTTGAGGATGATATATTCATTGAGTTAAAAAAAAAAACTAGCAAGATAAAGGTGATTATTAAATTCAAACAAATTAAAATCAAAAGAAAATGTTGAAGAAAGGGAACAAAACTTCTATACACATAGCTCATCTCTGAACAATATGTAGATTCTAAGCAAAGTAAATATTGCATAATTATCTCAAAAGTATGACATATTTATACTGGGAGAGTAGGGAAAGGGAATGGTCTGAGCTAATGTTTTGTATACAAAAGATGGTTCATGTAACAGACCTAAATCCATTTTTCAAAAGAGGAATCAGAAGATTCCATAATATTCCCTCCTCAACAGTGGTAGATATATTCCATGACCCCCAGGAATGTCTGAAACTAGGGATAATACTGAACTCTACATATGCTATGTTTTGTCTTAGACATTCCTGTGCAAATTTAATATATTTCTATTTTAAATAAGTACTTATCATGCCATGACAGTAACTTTCTCAATTTGACTTGTAAGAATAAAACTAGAACAAATTTCTTTCTTCTTCACATTTTCACAAATAGAAGAGTTGTTTTTACTAGAGGTCTTAACAATCTCAGCATAATTTTTTGTTGAGAATATTTACTTTTACTTAAATAAAGCTTTATATGCCTTCACTTTGGCATATCCAAACTGTCACCATCATGAATCTTGCACATTGAAGCCATTTTAATTAAAATAAGCATTACTTAAACACAAGCAGTGAATCAGAAATGGAGACATCTGCCCTAGTAACTAAAAGGAGGGTAGTGTATACTACGTAGAAAGACTGGACAAAGGGAACAGAATGGGATGAGATTTCAGTATCATTCAGATTACAATTTTAAATATATTGTTTATTTCTTTAATTTTACATTTAATATTTATGGACCATAGTTGATCACAGGTAATTGAAACCATGAAAATTAAAATCATGCCTAAGCAGAACTGTTGCCAATTTAATTAGAAATTTCAGAAGCAACAGAATAAAATGAGATGTTTAAACATAAAAATGAGTAGTAAAAGTATTACCTGTAAGAAGCAGGAATTGGAGATGGAGTGATACCTTTTTAAGTTATTTAAGAAAAAAAAAACTTTTGATTTTCTAAACTAGATAAATGTATACCTTTGATTAAAATTATTTTTTAAAAAGCAATTTCTTTAAAAAGTGTGAATAAAATGCTGAAATGGAACATTAAGGAAATGGATTATTCTAGGTAATGACAGTGTGGACAAAGCTGAGTGTGCATCACATCTGGGGTGATGTGGGCAGTTTTACTCCCCAAACACAGAATCTGAAAATTCATTTTGGCTTGACTTCCCTGGGGCTCTTTTGATCTTTCCAAAGGATGATTTATAAGCCAGAGTAAGTTCCTTGCCAGTTCACATGCCCTCAGAGACTACTGACACTTCTGGACAGTGTTGAGCTAGAACGGAAGGAGTGTGTAGCTTTGAACACTGAATATTCTGCTGCCTGAGACCAGGCAAATGCAAGTAGTCATAGACAAGTGCCTCGCTGAAGCCCACCAGAAAACATAGATGTGAAAACAGTTCATTTTATCACAATTCATACCCATGAATCCTTGTCTCAGCTTCCTCCACACCTTCACTACACATCCTAATA
This sequence comes from Geosciurus inauris, assembly GCA_004024805.1. Lineage (NCBI taxonomy): Eukaryota > Metazoa > Chordata > Mammalia > Rodentia > Sciuridae > Geosciurus > Geosciurus inauris. The sequence goes on along the minus strand of PVHX01001106.1, from coordinate 11,766 downwards.
ACTCTTATGGTAACAAGAATGTCAATGTTATAAAAGCTCTTTCCCTTTATCCTTACTACACCACACACCATACCCTTGAACCTTATTATTGGAGACATGTTTCTCTGTTTGTATATTTTCAATGTACTCTATGTCTGCCTGAAAAACACAATATGGAGTTTTTTTCCCAAATATTCATGAGGGTCCATATAACTCTTAAAACATACCTTTGTCACACATTATCTGAATGCATACTTTCTCCTGTTTTAGTACAATAAAAATATCCCCTAATGAGTACTATTTTTTCATTTTGGAGTTCTCTTTAAATTTTTCTGAGCTTCATATAAAAAAGGGCCTATTTCTGCCTTTATCCACATCTTTCTCTTCTGCTTAGAAGTGCCTTTCAAAATTTCTAAGGGAAATCTGGATAAAAATTATTACTAGCTAAAACTGTATTTGTAAAAATAGCAGTACCATATATCTATATTCCTGAGTGGGGAACTTCCAAGGGCATGGTGGAAGATGTTATGAACATTCTTTCCAGCCAACAAAGTCTGCATGTCCAAGATGGTAGAAAAACTACAATTCTTTGGACTTAGAGAAAAACATCATCAATGTAATGAAAATGTAAGTTTTCATGTCTGTCTAATAAGTGGAAAATAAAAATCTAAGGTTTGCCAGAGACAAATCCAAATGGTGAAAGGAAAAATAAATGTAATTTTTCCAGATAATTAAGGTGGACTGAGTAATTCTGATTGGGATGGGGCTACAGAAACAGGAGGTTTCCCACTCTGGTCAAATATTAGCCACAAGCAAAAGGAATTTGATTCCCAACAAGGATAGAAACATATGCATAAATTAAGCCACTTGTCTATTATCTGTCATGCTAATGCATGGGGCCCAATGTCTTGTGTTCAGTTTTGTTATGGCTTTCATAGGTCTGATTTCACAAGGACATCTGTGCTGATGACCTTTATCTATCCTCCTTTTCACATGGCCAAACTCAAACTCAGCAACACAGAAGGCTAAAGGAATTGAATACATCTATTCACATATGGTGAATGACTGGCAGGGCTCAATGGACCCTTTGCAGAGCTGTTTACAATTTATCACTGTGAACAGCACTATAAACTACCATTTTTTTTGAGCTCCTACCATATGGTAGGCATAGCACATTCAATGAATTGTTTAAACTCAGACCTTGGCAGATCAGTTATTTTTCCCATTTTATAGGAGAAGTAACTGAGGCTCAATATCACCCACCTCATAAATGGTACAGATATAGGATTCACTGCCAGTTTTGCTTTGTTTGAAATCTCATGCCGCTTCTGTTGTGTTGAGCTGCTTCTCAGAAAAAAAACACAATTTCTGAACTCAGTAAAAGACCAGCAGAGAACATCATTTGGGAAAAGAAGGTCAGCTTCAGTGACTCACAAAACCAAATTGGCAGCTGTATAAACTACCTTATCTGTGAGACTAGCCCTACTAAGTAGGGTGCCTACACGTATGTACAGGTGGATACTACAAATCCAAGAATATACTACATGCATTATACTTTATAATTCACCTGATTTTAAATAATTTGGGACTGTTTAGTAGTATATCAAAACCCCAAACCAAAATTTTTTCTACCTTTTCCTAACATTATCAATTCCACACTGTGGAACTTGTGTATATATAAACCTCTTGGTCTACCTGGATTGGTTATCTTCCTATATAATTCACTCAAACTTTGGACTTTGTATAGAGATTAATACTAAAAACATAGAGTTGGAGCAGACAGAAAGAGAAAAATAAGCATTGGTAACTAAACAAAGAACAAAAATAAACCAATACCAGAAAGCAATGATACTGGCTTGGATGCTTCTATCATCCAAGATTGGGATATTTATCCTCTTTTAAAGTAATAATATATAGGGAGGTTTTCAAGCTCAAATTCAATGATTTGATTTTTTTTTCCTCCATCAATCCAAGATAAAGAATAGTCTCTGCTTCTATACCCTCCTTTTTATTTTGCTGACATTCTATCATTTGATAGACATTAATAAATAGCCCAAAATGGTCAATTCAGAGATTTCCAGATGAACTTGGCAGGACTCAAAGTACTGAGTTTCAGATGGGCAAGAAGAGCATTAGACTTTCTGGGGTGTTATCCACCCAGTCAGAACATTTTACCATTCATCCGTCATTACTTATTTCCTCATTCCAAAATGGCCGCTTGCCATGACAGCCTGCCACAAGCTGCCCCGCAATCGTTTCCATACACATTGCACCTTTGGCAGGGAGACTAGCATTCTTGTTTAAGGCAGTTATTGGTCTCATATTTATGATAATTTATCAAACGTCTTGCTGAAATTGTATTTTCTATGAGGACATATAAAAAAAAACTCATAGCATCTTTTCTCTATTTGGCAAAAATTAAAAGCTTTGAAATTTCTTGGCCTCTTTCAAGAAGGAAGCTTAAGGCAAATCCATTTCCCATGTCTCCTAAAGGGATTGGCATCACCCTCAGGGCTGAAGGCATTCCTGATGCCAGGGTTGGCATGCTGAATTGTTATTTCCTGTAATCTATTGCATTAAAATATGTAAAATTCTGACAGTTGCATTTGGAATCAGGTCCTAGTTTTAACAGGCATGAGGGCACTTCTTCTCTGTAGGTTACTCCACTTCCACCCCCACCATCAGTATCATATATATATAAAATACCTGCTTGCTGACAACTCATCTTGTGCCAAGTGGATCTCAATCACGAAAAAATAAAGAAGGAAAGAAGAGGGCAAAGGTTTAGGCTAGTAGTGATGAGATTGATAAAATACTTTAATAAAATTATGATTCCCTCATATTAAAAAGGGGTTAACAAAAGCTAAGAGGAAATGAATAATCTGTGCAATGACCACAAAGCTCAATGATAGCAAAACTATCTAGCTTCGAAGTCCATGTCAGGTTCACTTCTTAGAGATTCAGAAGGAGAGATGACATACTTCGTTCAGAGTAAATGTCAAGTCAAGGAATCTACTTTTTCACACAATTGCTTGATACAAAATTTTTTCTAGGGGGATACCAGGGATTGAACCCAGGGGCACCTAACCACTGAGCCACATCCCCAGAACTTTTTTATATTTTATTATAGATAGGTTCTCACTGAGTTGCTAAGTTGCTGAGGCTGGGTTTGAATTCGTGATCCTCCTGCCTCAGCCTCCAAAGTCGCTGGGATTGATACCCAATTTTAAAAGAGTAAAAGACACCCTTCTCTCCACTGCCAAATTGTGTTGAATGAATGTACACATGCACACACACAGACACATACATACCCACACAAGCACCAGTTAGAGACAAAGAGAAGCACCATCATCTAAACACTTTGCTGAATCAATACAACAGAAACCAACATTAAAGAAAACATATTGAAGGAAAACAAAGTTTGTTGTGCACATCAGTTTATAAAGATTCACAGCATACATTCATACCACAAAAAAATTGGCACCCAACCTATTTCTAGAACATGGAAAGATACTCTCTTAATTGTAAGACATAGCCATGTTACTAAAAATGAGCATTGTAAAACTTCCATACAGTGCTATCCAATAAAATTATACTGCAATCCAAAAATGTAAGTCACATATGTAATTTTAAATTTTGTAGTAGACAAACCAAAAAAGTAACAGGAAATGGGTAAAAGTGTTTTTTTAAAATATACTTTTATTAATATATCCAAAATATGATCATTTTAAAACAATTCATGAAAGAAACTTTAATGTGATATTTTACATAGTTAAATAATTATACACATATTTCATACTTGAAACACATCTCACTTCAGACTGGCAAGTTTCTGGTTGCCACATGAAGCTAATGGCCACCATATTAAAGAGCACAGCTCTACACCATGCCCCACAAAAAAGAGAATGAAAATGAGTGTGTGTAGAGTCACCATAATAGCATTTATCCTTGGCCTTATTGGCCTTCTTGGTTCATAAACAAGAATCCAGATTAACCAGAAAATTAGGGAGTGAGGAGGACGAAAAAGGCCTCAAGAGAACTTCAAGAGTATGTAAATGCAGGGGCAATTGGCATCCAAAGGAACAGAGACAGTTCACTTACAAGTAAAATGTTGACATAAATGAATGATGGGAAAAAGGAAAATGAGAAGTCTCGGGACCAGAGTTTCCTGTAATGTGCAGTATTTACATACCTGAAAGTAGCAGGGAACCCATAAGGGGAAAAATCAAGAGCCGGGGTTGTGAATGTGTCTCCAAGGACCAGGAAGCAGGAACTAGACACATGCACCTGAGTCTGAGCTACTGTTCCCACAGACCTGGCCAGCCCAAGTTGACAGAGTGGGACCAATGGCTTTAGCCATAACTTTCATATGAATTGACAGAACTTTCTTTCCAGAAAACAAAACAACAAAACAAAAAACTCAACAGAAACAATAATAGCAGTAACTGAAGAATAATTTTTTAAACTAGTATAAATCAATGGCAAGCAAATGGATTATCTTATAAATACTATTGAGACTGTGAGATAGACAAAGTCTACATATATCAAGGTGTTAAACCTTTGTGATCAGTAAAACAAGAGAGAGAGGAAAAAATATCAAAGGATATGCTCTGTACTTTTTTCCATATGAGACTTCTAAGCACAAAATTTATTTTAAAAAATGTAATTTGAGCATGTGATAAACATATGTTAGCAACAAAATTAGAATATTTCTGAAATTCAACAAACATCATCCACTAAAGTAAAAACAAACAATAACCAAAACTGTTTAATACAAATATATGGCTTTACAAATCATTAGTAAAAACGTTAAAATGAGTATAAGACATGTACAGACATTTCACAAAAGAAAACCATAGAAAAGTAAATGAAGGGCATGAACAGACAATAACCAGGCAGAATTAAAATAAACTTAAAATAATATTAGGTTATTCAGTCTTACCAGTAATAAAATAAAACTTAATGTGAAAGATGTGCATATCAAATCTATCTACAGGATAAATATGATAGTACTATATGTACTAGCAAAAAAACAAAACTTGGGAGTATCCTATGTGCTAATGAAAGGAATAGTGCTTATATTAAATAAATAATTTGAGGTAATAGGGAGAGTAGACAATTAAATACATTATATACACAGATGAAAATTTCACAATGAAATCCATACAAATAAGCACTAATTTTAATGAAAATGCATACAATCTTTTAGCATATTTGTTGACATTTTTAATGTGTAGTGGGTAGAAGGAAAATTAATTCTATAAATAGTTTTTTTATTTAATTTTGAAATAAAAAGTTGAAGTACAAACTTTTATACATATAAATTTGTTATCTTTTAATAGTATAAAAATTAGATTTTAAGAACATTGGTACGTGTGTTTCTATGTAAATAAATTAAATGTATGTATATATATTCATATATAAAGTCAAGTACACTTAGAAAACAAAAAAAAAATTTGCCTAATTTTATTATTAGGACAATTCTCTTTGAAAAATTGAGCTAGAAATTATTTTAACTTTTCTTGTATTTATTATTTTTCAAATGTTCAAAAATCTTCATATTATTTTTTATCATTAAGCTACTACTGAGAAAACCATTTTGAATCTTAGGCTGTTGTTACTATAATAATGTAGACAACAGGTTTAATATGAGGCAAGAGAGTGATCTGACTACCAACAAGGCTAATTGGCCTCTACTACCTTAGATACCAAACTGAACAAGTAATTTCTGGCTCAAGTAAAAAGTAACTACAGTAAAACATTCAGGGGGTGATTATATAGAAAGACTATGTACTCTACAGACCTTGAGGAGAGAGAGAGATCAATGTGAGCTGGAATTATTGGGATTTGCAACATATTGGAAATTAAATTTATCCAAGTCCTTGAGAGTTTGTGGAAAAACATAGAAGGTTAAAGACTTGGGGTTGTAGAACATCATTAGTAACATTGTAAAGCTGCTCCGGTGCTGAGTGTCTTTCATACACGTGAAGAGAATTTATCTTCTCTACAAGGCCTCTTGCTTTCAGAAAGCAATCTGAGCCATCTGATTTCCAGTCCAGACTCTTTGGGTCTAATATGGGTGGTGAAAGAGAAATTGTATCAGCCTCTTGAACCTGTAGTATAGAGCACTGTAGTATAGAGGCTCTCACTAAATTGGATCCACTTGTGCAATAAGAATTCCAAGGGTAGAAAAGCAATACTTTCAGTTTAGTTAATTTAACTCATTTGTGTGTGTGTGTGTGTCTTGGTCAAAGTCACAGACTATTCATTTACCAAAATCTCAGGCTAAATATTTCTTATAATCGAATTCTTGCTGAACAAAGCAGAGATCAAGTTATACTATTAGCATTTAACTCAGTTTCCAGGAATATGTTTTCATTTAATTAGATACTGCAGTCACCTATATGCCATTTGATTTTAATTAGCTTAAGCTTTATTTTTACATATCATATTTTGATTTCAATTCTCTATCTTTTACTCCCACTTCACTTTCATGCCCAAATCATTTTTTGTCTTGGGTATTTTTTTCTCTTTGAACCAGAGTCCTCTACTTGCTTCAGGGAATTTTTCTGGCTAGTATTTATCTTCTATATATAGCCTACACTGTAACTCAGCATCCAGCTTATATTAGAATAAAAAATTACCTCGAGGAAAAATAATCTTCTTCAAAGAATCATCTCTATGCAGACATACAGTATAATTTCCCTTGTTTGGGGTACTGAAAAAGCCAAAATAAAATAATGTTTTTATTTTCAGTAAGTCCAGAGTCCAAAACTTACTGTTTGACCACTCCTAGACACCAGCTCGCTGAACGCTATATTGTTACAAAACTTTTTCACAAGAAACAATCCTCTTTCAGTTAGTTGCCAAGCACATTTCACAGGGAGTGCTCAGCCAACAGCTGGGACCTCGCTGGTTGCTCAGCCCTTGTAACCTGTTGATTCCTCAGGTGAACTTGAATCCTCTCCTGCAGGTGAAATCTGTCTTCAGAGTCCACTGAGCTTTTTAGTCCCTTGAAAGTTCTTACAGTGTCTATAAAAATTTCTGCTCTTAACCTTTCTTGTGTTATAAAAAGCACAGCCACGTTCCTCATAACTATTTGATGTCTTATATAAAACCCTTTATAAAATAAAAAAAAAAATCTCCCTGGATAGCCTCAAAAGAAAAGTTGCCCTGCGTTGTCTTAAAATGGCATGCTTATTTAATATCGACAAGAAGATGGAGTCGGTGCTCTGAATTCTGGACAGCCCATGCTGGCATTGAGGGCCACTGTTAAAACCTGCCAGTTGCTAAAATATCCCCCTCTACTCCATGGGGAGATAGTGTCAAGAGTAAAAGCCAGAAAGGGAAAATTTTGGCTGGCATCCAAAAACAGTTGTAGAAAAGAAGGTTCTCTCCCCGACAGCATTCTGACATGCTTTCTTCAGTTTTGCCATGAAGTTGAAATCTTTCCTCAGGAGACATGAGTGTATATATAAAGAGAGCAAGCACGTGGTCGGCTCAGGAATTTCAAACATGGCACAGTCTGACATGAAGGCAGGGAAGGGAGAGGGGCTGGGGAAGAGACTGCTGAAGTTCCAGAAAGGGTTGTCAAAAGTAAGCATTTCAACAGGTTTATCTTTGAAATATTTCTACTGCCAAACTCTTCTGGGTGCTTCTAAATAATTTGGACCCAATCTCTGTATGATTTTATATGAGGCTGCTTGTTTGCTTGATTTCTGAAAATTTGGATCCATCATACACATAATGATGTATGTGATGTGCATGATAAAGACAATTCTGCATTTATGCAATAACTAGCACAGGACACATTAGTATCCAAAGAGCAGCTAAGAAATGCAGTTAAAATTTAGAATATATACCTGGAAGGAAATAATGGGGAGCGGTGATAGGGAAGTACATTTGAAAAACACCTCCACCCTCAACCAGCAGTGCCTCCATGATGGGGTAAAGATTGGCAGGTCCTCATCATCATTCAGGCTCACAAAATCTGTGATGGTGATGTTGGAACTGTGTACCTGTGCACATACCAACATATATGAGCAGTAGAGCCAGGAGGGCCCCTCAAGCAAAGTAAAACTTGAAAAAAAAGCTATATATGTGTTTCCTATACTCAAAGGCATCATGTCTATAGGATAATATTGTCTATACAATGATAACTTGTCTATTGTCTAAATCATTTCAACAATGACTTTTACATTAACAATAGAAAGGATCTGCATTAGACCTTGACCAACTGTATGGATCCAATAAAGCTGTTCATATTTCTAGCTTTCTCACATTTTGAACTGTAAGGAAGGGCAGAGATTCTAACCAGAAGTTCCCTTTGAATTCTTGCTAAGTAAGCAAAGAAATAAAGCAGGTATAACTGCTAAGGAAGTCAAAAGTTAACTTCTTAATAAGTCATAATAGCTATCAAAAACCACAATGAAAACACAAAATACAATTTTTCTTGATTTGTCTATACACTGAATTTCTGTTCTGATCTTGATTTTTTCACTAGCTAGTTGTTTTTCCTCCCTACAGCAAACAATTCCTCTATCAATTTTCTCATTGGTAAAATAGAAATAATGATAAAGCTTATGTCCCAATATTATGTCATTTCAAATGGTACAATGGAGGTATCTTTAGCAGACTCTAAAATGCTGCTCACATGTTGATCATCATGGATAGCGGTGCTATCTCTTATTCATTTCACTCACAAAATTGAAGGGAAGGATTATTTCATAGCTTCTTAGATTTTAATCAGTTTCTAATGCATTAATTTCATGGTCATAAAATATCAGAGCTGTGAGAGACTTTGGGAATCATCTTATCCAAACTTCCTCATTTTTAAGGCTCAGAGAATTTGTGGCATGCTCCAAGTGAAACAATGGTATGTGTGGAATACAGACGTGTATTACAGATACACATATCTGTAACACAAGCTATTGTGAGCTTGCTAAATGTTTTCTTTGATAAGATTTTCTGACTTTTCTACAAAAGATTAGGTTAACAAACCTGGCCCTAAAGAAAATTCCTGTAAACTGAATTTTCTATTTACCCATTAGTTACTATAATTCAATTTAGAAAAAAATGATCCTGTGGAAACAGAAGCCAGAGACATTTTTTAAAGCTACAAATCCAATCATCTCATTCCCTTGCTTCAACCTTTCTATTGGCCCTCTCTGGCCCTTATTATAAAAACTCCTCACTATCTCCTGCAAGACATGCATGCTCTGTTTCCTGCTGGCTTAGAAAAATCCATCCCTTATTAAACATCAATTATGCTTTGGCTACATCTGCTTTTATTTTTTTTTTCTTTGAATTCTGAGACTGAGGCAATTTTCTCTGGAATCATAGCATAGCCCAAATGGTCACTCTTGTCTCAGCTTAAGGGTCATGTATTTGGAGAGAATTTCTGTGGCCTCCTTAGTCTTACCTATCTCCTTTTGTACTTGGTACCCAACCTATACAGAACTGTCTTGTTAATGTGTATTTTACCTGCTTAATGCCAACCTGACTCCTAAAGATAAATTTTATTAGTGAAGCAATCATTCTTTTTCTTATCCATCACTGAATACCAGTATCTATCTGCCCACAATAACAAAGCATACAACAGGAAGATTCAGTAAAATTTTCTGCCAAAAAAGGAAAAAACAAATGGATGAATAAGTAGGTGTATGAGTGGAGCACTATAGATTTCATGAACAAGATGCTAAGATGATGATCAGAATCCACTCTATTATGAATGCAATTCTAATACTTTGACAACAAGGAATGTATTAGGAGGATTATGTGAAAAAAAAAAACTTTGACATTTAATAGCCAATGTTCCCACATCCTTGCCAATTGGTGGGACTGCAAATTAGCACAAACACTCTGGAAAGCAATAGGGAGATTCCTCACAAAAATAGGAATGGGGCTGGGCTCAGTGAAACCTGCCTGTAATCCCAGTAGCTTCAGAGGCTAAGACAGAAGGATTGTGGGTTCAAAGCCAGGAGGCCCTAAGCAATTTACCAAGACCTTGTCTCAAATAAAAAATAAAAAATGGGCTGGTATTGTAGCTCAATGGTTAAGTGCCTCTGGGTTTAATCCCTACTACCCTATCCCCCACAAAAAAAAATCCAGGAAAGGAATGATATATTATATGACCCAGCTATCCCTCTCCTCAGTATATATCCAAAGAAACTGAAATCAGCATACTACAGTGACGCAGTCACATCAATGTTTATAGCAGCACAATTCACAATAGTCAAGGTATGGAGCCAACTTAGGTGCCCATGAACAGATGAATGGATAAAGAAAATTTGATTTATACACAATGGAATATTACTCAGCCATAAAGAAGAATGAAATTATGGCATTTGCTAGTAAATGAATGGACGTGGAGACTATCATGTTAAATGAAATAAACCAGTCCCCAAAAGCCAAAGGTCAAATGTTTTCTCTGATAATGCAGAAGCTAATCCAAAATAAGGCTGGTGGGGGGTAGAAATAGTGATAGAGTAGGGAAAAAAGAAGAGAGAATTTCATCAAAATAGAGGAAAGATCAGTAGAATAGACAAAGGGGATTGAGGTAGCAAAAGAAAGGACAGAAAAAGGGAAGAACAGTGGAATGAACATGACTGAACTTTTGCATATACATGCATGAATATACCACAGTGAATCCTAAGAGCAAATATATCCACAGTACACTCATAAAAAAATTAAACTATAAATAAATTGGAGAAAGATCAGTAGAGTAGAGGGAGAGGAGCAGGGTGGAGTGAGGAGCAGGGAGGCAGGAAGAGCTGGGACCTAAATTGGAACAAATTATATTTCATGCTTTTATGATTATGTCAAAAATGTATCCTAATGTTATATAGAACTAAAAAAAGTCAATAAAAAAATCTTAAATAATAGCCAACACCAAATACAAACTATACTGGTATCAGAATTCCAAATGTAACAGTATTCAACAGCAGGTATGTTCTTTAATTATATGAATTAATAAATATGTCTTAAAGGGCTTCAGTATTCTAGGTTTATAGTGTACCTGGAAGATAAAAAGATACATAAGACCCAGTCTCTAGTATAAAGACCATGATATGTGAATTAAGGTATCACAAACTATATAACAAATTGTATAACAGGACAAAGGTTGAATAAACATGCAAAATTTAAATAGCAACGAGGAAATGTATACATCATTAAAAAGAAGAATCGATTCTGCGTCAGGCAAGTGAATTAACTAATAAGTGTTATGTATGCAGGAGAGAAAAGGGTGCTGCCAAATGATACAACTGGTGAGGTTTATGTAGAGGAATGTCATTGAGTCATCTGCATTCTTCACTCTAGGCAATCTGCACTGCTCAGATCTCCTGATCCTTATGTATTCCCAGGTACATAAAAGTGGAAATTTCCATTTCTTTTATTCCATCATGCACAAACACATCCTGTGATGATTGATCCCAAATGGCAGATGAAACCAAGTAGGGACAGCACACAGAACATGTTTGTGGAAAAACTAGGACACAGGAAATTTGTGCTTTTTATAGCTTTTATATTACCTCTTGGGGTTTCTTATCTCCTGGCTTGTTGTCAAATGACAGTATGTCTGAGGTATTCAGATATGCTCAATAGTGGAGGACAAGTGATTAGAAAGAATGTAATGAGAATGATTTTCTATCCAGAACAGGAATAGCCCAAATCCCCATTTAGCTTTATTCCACCAGACTGAAATTTCTATACTACCCACATTCTTGATAAGGAAATGTCAACAGAGATGCAATAGTGTGGATATTTTATACTTTTTTTTTTTTTTTT
>PVHX01001105.1:179487-229386 GCA_004024805.1 Geosciurus inauris | reverse complement strand
GGGAGAGAAGGAGGGGAGGAGGAGGAAGGAAGACAGAGGCTGAGACAAACAGGAAGGGAGAAAAAATGTGAGCCAGAAAGTGCCAGGTGCCAAGCAGAAGCCACAGAGAGCTGACCACATGACCAACAGCAGGCCTACTTCTTTACCTAGAACATTCCATGCAACCTCCTAGAATCTACAAGAGAGGCTCACACAGACAAACATCTATGTACACATGCAGGGGCAAGGGGCATGTAAACATACCTGTATATAAATGTGTACGTATGTATCTGAGTTTATATGTGTGCATGTATATAAACATGTGTGCATGCATATAAAATAGATTTTTAAGTATATGTTTCATACAAAATGCTATGAAGGATCTCAGAAAGGATAGGTGATTTGTCCAAGGCCACAGAGCCTGTGGGCATGCTACAGACAGTGCTGGAAGCCAGCATTCAGCCTCAAAATCCACTGCACCCAAACACCTTGACTTCACCCTTAGTGACAAAATGCCAGGGGGTTAATAGTTTTTATGCCACAAAACCATGGCAACACACCAAATTTCTGAGGCCTCATTTTGTGCTGTCTGTACCAGTAAGCAGCATGCAATTAAAACAGAACCACACCTGGGGCCAGGTGTGCCTCCTTTATGATTTGAAGAAGGCTCAAAGCACTCAGGTGTCAGCCTCTTGAGTCAAGTTGGAATTTACAAAAATAAACATTCATTCATTGTTACATGATCTTCCCACCAGAGAACTAAACAAATATCACCACTGTGAATACCAACTGCACTTCAAATTAACACATCACTTTTTTAAATAAAAGTGCTTCACAGACAATATGAGTGTTTTAAAACAAATAACACAATAACATGACAACAATGGTCACCAGCATTACCTGTGTTCTTAAATGTGCCCGATACTCTTCCTAACACAATCATCTCATCTGATCTATTATCTAATTTAACCTCCCAGCCACATTTAGTGGCAGCTATTATCATCATCCCCATTGCTGGTAACTCTTCAAAATGTCATTTCAGAAATCCTTGCTTTATTTCTATTCTGCAGATCTTTCTTCTGGAGACTTTTCTCAGGTACTGACAAATTTGCACAGAAAGCAATTTGTTCAATCTAATCTTTTTCTCAACGTCTTAGTGACTCCTGCTATGAAAGCAGTCCAGTGGTGCCTTCCGTGAAGGACGAGCTGTGGAGTGAAAGGCCCTCTCTGCTTTCAGGACTGGACGTCCACATGTAGATGGCCCACGGCAGGGACACCTCCATATGCCTCAATCTGAGAAAGCAATGAGCACCCAGGGGAGACAGGACTGCCGCTCGGGCGTGCTACTTACCAGCTCTGTGTGAACTTTAAGATGTGCCTGTAGCTTATATTTATCTGGAGTCGAGTAGTCACAGCCGTCAGTGGGACACTTCAGCAAGATGTTACTGTGTTTCTGAATTACATGGCGTTTAAGGCAGTTTTTGGTGATGGAAGAATAGTGACACTGGGAGCAATGATACAGATGTTCCCGGGTATGGGTGCGGACATGCATGTCAAAATGCACTTGGTACCAAAAAAGTTTGCCTAAAAAAATATTTTCACATGAGAACAAGGAAGTTTCTTTTATAGTGAATTTGAATTTTTTTAATTATTATTAATTTTTGACTACTATATCTCTCTCCCTCACGTGCTTGTCCAGGTCACCCTTCATGTTTTCCACCACAATTCTATCTGGAAACTACTTTTCAAAAGTAGCAGACTGCACATATTGAGGTACTATCATCTTACGCATGGTGTCAGGGATGGGGAGGGGAAAGAAATGTTTATTGTGGCCCAAATACTATGCTGCACATGCACAAATGGAAGAGTCTCTAAACCCCACTGGCAGTCCCAGGTACCGGGTCTGCAGCTGGGCTCCCCACTCCCTGCATCCCAGCTCCCAGGAGATCCAGGAGCCGTGCTTTCACGGTGCACTGCAAGGGTGCCATTCCGGCCTCTCTACAGAGCTGCAGCCATTTTCATCCCCTCTCCCTGCTCACCTAGAATGTGGCCACAACTCACAGCTCAACTTGACACCTGTCACATACCAGAAGAAAGATTCTTCTTAGGCAGAGTGCTGGTAGAGGCTGTGTGTGACCCTCAGCATGCACACGTGACCACGCCAGCACGGTCAACTGTGCAGTCATCCTGGCGGCCTCCAAAGACGCCAACTGCTACCTGCAACACAGGGTCACCTGTTCCTATCTACCCTGGAGGAGGGTGGCTTGTTTAGGAGGTGTTCTTTACAAAGAGACATGAGCTCAAGTGGAGCCCGAGGTGACAGAGTGCTGGGCATGGACAGGGCTGCTGGGAAAGAGAGCTTTACTCGGCGCACACGCAGGGCAGCCTTTCCTTACCACAATATTCACACTCCAGGTCTCCGTAAACCTTCCGGATCCTCTCACACAGGCCAGTGTTCATTTGTTTCTTCTGCAAACTGTCCAGGACCTTCATGAACGCAGTGCTGCCAGGCCGGTGCTCAGAGGCTGGTTTGCAAGAGTCAGGATGACACATGATGTCCCCACTGTCGGCCACCTGAGGAAGGAGGTCTGTGGCCTCAGCTGGGTTTGACCTGAGACATCTGCTAGGATCTGGTTCACTGCCGGGAAGGGCAGCTGCCTTCTGGCCCTCGCTTGAAGGACTCTCAGCACTCTCGGTCTCCTGGGTGGGTCCTGCACTTTTGGCCTTGGGCAGCAATAGTGTGATCTCTTGCCCCTGAGCTTGGGCTGAGCCTCCGTGCTGGGTGCCCAAAGTCTTCTCAGCAGCAACAGCCTCAGCAGATGAGGCATCGTTTTTCAATAAAAAATCATCTGAAACCACAGCCAGAGAATGCAAGTCTGATGTGACCACGGTGGTTTCCAGCTCGCAGGGGGACAAGGGAGTACTTTCAGCCTGAGTGGTGGCCAAGGGCACGGCCGAGTCAGGCATTTGCACGGGGACTTCCAGCTCCTTCTGCCCCTCCTCCTGCTGAGCACCCTCAGGACAGGCCTCCTCCTTGAGCACATCAATCCCCTGGCACACGCACTCCTCCTCCACGAGCTGCAGCTGGCCCCCCAAGGCTTCTTGTTGGATGTCCCCCCCAGGCTCCAGGAGGCAGAAGCTCTGGTTGATGGAGCTGGTGAAGACCAAGGCCTCCTGGGCTGCCCCGTGCACCTCTTTGATGTGGGAGCGCAGCCTGATTGAGCTGACGAACTTCTTGAGGCAGATGGCGCAGACATACACAAAGGGGTGCTTCCTGACATGTAGCTCCAGAGCCTGGTACTTGGTGGCCCCATGGCCACAGAGTTCACAAGCAAAGGGCCACTTGTCACCATGGACCAGCATGTGGCGGTCACGGTCCAGCTCGTTCTTGAATTTGCGCTCACAGATGTGGCAATCATAGAGCAGCTGCCGCTTGCCCTCCCTTGTCATCAGGCGGAGCTCATCCAAGGCCTCCTTGACCTTCTTGTCCTGAGGATCGTGTGTGTCCCGGATGTGCTTGATGAGGTTCTTGACGTCAGAGTACTTCTTCTTGCAGAAACGGCAGTGCTGCTTGATCTTCTTGTGTACCCGCTCAATGTGCACCTTGAGGTGGCCCTTGCTGAGGCAAGTGAAAGAGCAGTAGTCACAAGCAAACTTCTCCCCCGTGTGCTTGCGCAGGTGCACGTTGAGGTTGGCCTTGATGGCACTGGCATAGCTGCACTGGGGGCACTTGTACGGCTTCTCATTGGTGTGGATCCTCAGGTGGGCCTGTAGTGAGTGCTTGAACTTGAAGACCTTATTGCAGTACTCACAAGTGAAGATTTTCAGCTGAGTGGGACCTAGCCTACAGACAGAAGACAGCACAGTTACTTTCGTCAGTAAGCCAACACCAATGGCTTAGTAGTGAACCCAGTGGGGTGGAGGACAGATGAACGCATCATTCACTCAACAAAAAGGACTGGAAGGACAGCTGGCCAGGCACAGACCAGATGAAAGAGCAGGCCTTGGTCCTGTTGGAGCTCACAGCATAGGGAAGGAGAAGACAGGCCAAAAGATACTGCAGGACAGGGTGGCAGGTGTGGAGAGGTATGTATGCAGGGCAAAAGGAGAGAGACCTCTAATATGGATGAAGGCAGCTGGGAAAAACTTGCTGAAAGAAATGTCTTAAAGAATAAGAAAGAAGGCAAAGGGATGTGAGATGTGTCACTCACCATGCACAACAGTAACCATGTGTGTTCCAAAGCTGATCTGTACACATTCTGGGATTTTTTTAACAGACCCAGTCTTATTGGGATAAATTCAGTCTCTATGAGACAAAATACAACTAGTTCGTTCAGCTGGTTTTGTTGTTGTTGG
Organism: Geosciurus inauris; assembly: GCA_004024805.1. Lineage (NCBI taxonomy): Eukaryota > Metazoa > Chordata > Mammalia > Rodentia > Sciuridae > Geosciurus > Geosciurus inauris. The sequence continues at coordinate 225,051 of PVHX01001105.1, read as the reverse complement.
CGGGGGTGGGGGACCTGTTTGTTTTTGGTACTTGATATTGAACCCAGGGGCACTTTACCACTGAATCACATTCCCAGCCCTTTTTATTTTTTTTTTTATTTTGAGGAGTCTTGCTAAATTGCTTAGAGTCTCACTAAGTCACTGAGGCTGGTCTCAAATGTGCCATCCTCCTGCCTCAGCTTCCTAAGTCACTGGGATTGCAGACATGCACCACCACACCCAGCTTTTTCTGTTGTTTTGATAATCCAGACTTGCCTATTCATTGCACTAACTGTTGGGGTGACCTCGTTCCCATTTTGCAAGTTTCCACGTAAGGGCCACTCATTAGTGAAAGACTCCAGACCTTTTCCCAGATCCTTGCTTCTTCCAGGAGAAGAAAACTAACATATCTAATTGGTGAATCTGGAACAAGTCCTAGAATTCTCTAGCTGAGCTCTGCCTCTCCCTTTCTGGTGACGAGGTGCCTGGCTGTGTAGACAGCAGGTGCTCAGCCTGGGAGGCATCTGCACACAGAGCCAGCAGTGGCTCGGCCTGAGGCTGTGAGCAGCAGGCTGCCTAACACTGCAGCACACAGCACAGCTCTGAAAGATCAGTGCTGCTTGCCCCCACTCCCCACGGCCGTCAGAGGCAGAGCTGATATCAGACTTGTCCTTCTCCTTCATCGCGGCTGGTTTAGAGCTCTGATGGGAAAACAGCATTGTCATTTATTACACTCATACACATTTAAACAAATGACTGCCAGTGATTAACACCTGCCAATGTGTGACAGACACTGTCGGATTTTGCATGTGGTAGAAAATGAAAGCATGGTGTGCCTTGTGAAGCATGTACCTTCAATGTGGCAACAAGTGGTTATTGAGTACCTCTAACATGGCCAACTCGACACCAACTATTTAATCCTAACTTGTTATACCCATTTTAGAGATGAGAAAAGTGAGTATCTGCCCAACATTTTACAACTGGTAAGTGATCTGAACCCAGGCAGATTACCTGCTTCTAAAGCCTGCTCACTCATCCTCTCCCTGAAATGACTGATGCACAGCAGCATCCCTGGTGATCCTGCACACAGAGAAGGCTCCCTGTATGAGTGTCACTGCTGTTGAAATGGCAGAGTCTTGTTTCTGAAATCAGCACAAGACAGTCACCAAAGTACTTCAGTATGCACCAGAGACAGGAACAGGCAAAGGAGACCAAAGAAGCAGGTAGGACTTCCTCGGTGGCTGTCACTGCTCCCTCCCAGTGGTGTGTCCAGTGAGTCAAGAAGGCCCTAGCTTTATGTATGACTGCATGTATGTTATGATTCTACATTACATACAACCAGAGAAATGAAAAGTGGTGCTCCAACTGTGTACAATGAATCAAAATGCACACTGCTATCATGTATACCTAAGTAGAATAAACAAATAAATAAAAGTTAAAAAAAAAAAAAAAAAAAAAAGAAGAAGGACCGGTGACACACCAGTAATCATGCAGAGCTACTGATCAGATACCATCAAGCTCTACCTACTGCAACTGTAAAGTCTGCATTTATGAAACTATGCACACAACCAGGTCTGATCAACACAGTTTCTTCATCTCTAAATTAACACCATTTAAATGGACTGCAGTCCATAAATACCAGTGGGTACAACTCACATGACATAATTAAAATATTCAAATTTGAAAGTTCCTAGTATGCCTGCATCCTAGACCCAGGGCATATTTAAGCAAAGTAATTTGGACCTTTCCCAAATGACAGAGATATCCAGAAGTTGATACATTGTATTAGTATGAAGAACATTGAAGAGAAAAGCCCTGGATTCATAATGTTAATTAAATAAACAAATCACAGCAGTTCTTCCTCTAATGCAAGATCAAAATGGTCTTAAGAGAATCTTCTGAGTTTCTGCTTTAATAGACAAGTACCTAGCAAAGCCCTGTGTGCCCTGTTCCTGGCAGAGGGTTATGAATCTGAAGGAGACGCAGGGCAACTGGCCTTTGAGTCTTAGCACAAACCACTATGACTGAGCAGCTGCACAGGGATGCAGAGTCCATACAATTATCCCAGATTATTTTACTCCAATGTTGCCTATTCAGTCAGAGAGATATTGTCACCTTGCATTTTAGAAAGAAATCAGGCAAACTTTAAAAGTTCATATACCTTAGCCCAGTTGACCCACATCTGGGAATCTCTCTGAAAGAAAGCATTTCAGATGAAGGTGCTCATTGTCCATTTACCAGTCATTAAGAACAGAAAGCTGCTTGAAGGCATCAACATAGAGAAGTACTTTCTTTGCACGTTCTTTTTTTCACTCATTCATTCATTTAGAAAAGGGTTACAGTCACTAGAGATACAAAAAGGAACAGCAGCAAACCCAATCCCTCCTCTCTGGAGCTCTCCCTGCTAATTTCTACTCAGTAATCGGGCCCATCAGCTCCCTGCTGGAAGGAAAAGGCAGAATGCTTCCAGCACCTAGTTTATGGCAGATGGACCTGGTCTGAGGGATAGAGAAGGCCTCCCATGGACGGGATGCCTGAGCAGATAGCCAAAGAACAAACAGCAGCTAACTAGTTAAGCCAGGGTGCAGGAAGGCATCAGGGAAGAGCAACAGGTACCACAAGAGAGATCAGAGTGAAAATGGGTCAGCTAGCTGGGGCAGGCGGCTGAAGCTCGTGCTCCTTTAGGAGCAGCACAGTGGGGAAGGAGACTCTAAGTGGTGGGGCCAGCCTCGGAGGACCTGTTCTCCTGACTCCAAGGCAAATCCTTCAAGGTAACAATCAGACGAGCACTTTAAGTGCTTAAGTTATAGCACATGGCTAAGAAGCAAAAAGTCTGTGGATGATTTGAGTAATAACAAAAATATAATGTGACTATTTCAAAGATAAGACACAAAATCACATACAAAATATGAACCCAATTTTATAAAATGAATATGCTGAGAAAAGGCTATAGGGAAATACATTAAAAATATTAACAGATAATGAGATTACAAATTATTGGGTTAAAAATTATATTTTCCTTAGCTTTCTGGACTTTAAAAATTTTTTATGTAAATCTGAATCATACCTATTTAAAAGAAAAAAAATGATACAAACCAAAAGTCTTAATCTATATTTTACAAAGCAAAATCCTAGAGAAAAAAAAAAAAAAGCTGCCTTTCTTAACTATTTTATAATTTACACAATGAGTATTAACAGCAGGCATAACAGGAATGCGGCCTAGATCTGCTGGTGGAATTTTGAATGCAACCTCCTGTTAATAGGGGCTCATTCAACTGAGCCCCTCCTCAACAGACCTTGAAATACTGTGACGATGATTAGTTAAGGTCTGCAAATCCCCCTGAGTTGAGACAGAGAACAATCATGAGATTTAATTCAATTATAGATTCGGCAAGGGAGTGAGTATTCTTACAACTCCATCAAAGACTTCAGCCGTTCACATTTACAAGAACAGAAGACTGAAGCTACACGTGATGGAGCTCACCTCATGATGTGACAGTGTAATGGTGTGACGTGTGCCAGGCATCACACTCACAGCTCACCATTTATCCTCACCACTGAACTAAGATTCTCCCAGACAACTTACGCCAGAATGACAGATGATCAAAGGCAAATGACTATGTCAAGTTGCACAGAGTAAGGTTAATAGCGTGGGGGCTGGGCTAGACTCTGTTCCGTGCCAGCACCCAGCATTTAACAGGTGCTTCGCTTGTTGAGCTGAACTCAGGGTGAAGATTCTGGAGCCAATATAGGGTGGTCTGGTCTTCAGGCCTGAGTTCTACTCAAAGAAGCCCTCACTTCATCTCTTCACGAAACAGGGAAACACTGGTAACTGGCATCTCTTTGCCTTTGCTTTTAGCTGGGAAAATATTTTCAGACCTCTGGTGGTCATTTTGCTCATGGACTTCTACAAGGCATATCACAGCTGAGACAGTCCCCTGGAAGGAAGATATAAGGAAACACACTCCTTCACATACTCAGGTTGACTGCTCCCTGGATTGGGTAGTGTTTAATGGTGGTTCATGTTTGAAGTACTCATATCCTGTTAAGCGACAATTTCACTTCTATCAATTTATCCCACAGGCAGTCTAGAAGTATGGAAAGATGAGTGTTCGAAAATGTTAATCACTACATTGTCCATCACAGCAAACACTGGCTATTTAAATGACAGCAGGCCCACATGAGGGCAAACACAAATTTTTGCAGTGCTGGGGATTAAACCCAGGGCCCCGCAAATGCCAGGCAAGCACTCCACCACCGAGTTACATCTTCGGCTCTTGATATTTTTTAAAATGAAAAGTTTTCATGGTGCAGTATGTTCTTTTAGAAGTTGAAAACAATATACTTGGTGTTTCATGTTTGATAAACCTAATAAAATTAAAGCAATGTATGTTAATATATCATGAAAAAATTATGGAGACATGAACCAAACTACTAATGGTCATTCAATCTGGAAAAGGGAACTTTGGCTCATATGAACTTACGTTATCTGGGTGTCTGAACCGTCTACAACATGCTTGTAGTACTTCTGAGGGGAATAAAGATTTTATAATTTGTATAGTAGAGAAGTCAGGCTATGTTTATACCTTTCCTAATAAAGTTTAAACACATATTTTTGAAGTGAAATGCTCTACCTTCATTAAGCCAATTCATGCTCAGTTGCAAAAGCATACTAGGAGCTGTGAGGGAGGGTGAATTCTTTCCTCAAGTCAAGAAGTCAACATCCTTTACAAATAAGCTTGTAAACAGATAGCAGATAAACAAACATGCCAACCCTTCCAGCGCTCTGTGGAGGTCACTTGAGCTTATCCTCCAGCTGGGTCACACAGACCAGAACACTTACCTGCTTGACTTCATGGGTTGCTCATAGGGGGTCTGCTGAATGGCGTATTCCTGGTACCCTCTCCGCGGCACCAGGTCTGCCGTGGAGGTCTCGGGATTCACAGCTCCTGTTTCAGGGGGCCCCGCCTCCACTGGAATGATCTTGGTAGCACCTGAGATGGAGCACAATACACTGCTGACTAGGAGGCACTGGAGGAGGCACTGGCCCATACCAGCAGAGGCAGTGCTTCCTTACTGCAGGAGTCCTGCACAACACACTAGCTGTCCTTCAGCTGACACATTTAACTTGAATGTGTGTGTGTGTGTGTGTGTGTGTGTGTGTGTGTGTAAGGAGAGAAGGGGCAAGTTTTCTAATCCATCTAAATGTCCTCATGGTGGACATTTCCACTTACAAACATACACATGTCACATGCAAGGTTTTATTCAGAGCCACACGTGTTGAGTTCTAAGCATAGGCTACAGGGAGATAGCACGGAAGGACAGAAGGTGCTGTAGACAGGAACTTATACCATCTGGGTCAGTCCCAAATCTCTGGATTAACATCTCTAGATTTCTCCTTCCTCACCATCATTATTATATGAAAAGTTCAGAATGAAAAATCTAAAGGGTCACCTTTGCTTCTGCAATTTTATAATGTGAAATGATTAAAGACCTTTTACAGCAGTGGACCCCTCATACATGTATACACATACCAAGTATGCATGTGCGTGTACCTGAGTGTGTATGAACCTGTGGTCAGGGTGATGGGTGGTGTCAAGTGCTGTAAAGAAAAGTTGCAATCTATCTTTTGTTTCTGGAATATCAAAGAGAATTACACTTTCACCTCACTTGTCAAACTCTCAAAAATATTGCCACTGAATTTGAGAAAAACTGGAAACTTTCTCTAGCAACCACTGAGAACAGAAAACTCTCCTCTGAACAGAATAATTATTCAGAATAGAATAATACTGTTCTGAATTGAAATGGGACAAAGTGACTTTCCAGAAAGTTCTAGATACCTAATTTTACACCATATATTCTATACTGATTGCCTGACTCTGCAGTGAAGTATTTATTCAGATTTTCACTTAAAATTGTGAGTTACTATTTGCATTGAAAATAGATGCTTAAAAGGCAGTAGCTGTTTTTAAAATCCTAAACGTGATCTTGTAAATTTTTTGACAGCCACCATTCCAAATGAATAGATAATAAAGCAAAATGAAATCTACTATTTGAAATCTACTATTATAAGCTCCTTTTTGTCTAAAATGTCCCATCCTGGAAGAGACTTTAAAAAACAGCATAACACATCCACCAGTTATTTCACATAAAAGTATAGAAATGGAAATTTCTAGTAATACACAATATTTGGTAAACCCACTAAAAATACAAATAGTTAGGCAGAGTTCTCTGGGTCTGGGGAACAGCTGCATGTCTGGGTCAGCTTCCCACAAGGAGGCAGGTGCTGGTAGCAAGGGAGGGGACTTCCAGTGGAGGCTCTGGGAAAACACAAGCCAGTGCTCCTGAAGAGGTCAACCCAGAGACACGGCAGCAGGTGGAGGCTGTAGGGTAGCAACTCTCATGCTCCAAACATTACCCAAACAGCCCTGGGTGGGATGTAGATCTGTCATCGTCCCAAATTCATGGGGGACTAAATGAGAGCCCCATCAGCAAATGAACCACCTAAGACCAGGGGTTTCAGCCAGAACTCCAAGACAACCTTGCCAGGCTGCCCTGGGACAGCCCTAATAAAGGCCCATTTTATCATTCCCACCCATCATGGGCACCTGGAATAGCTTCATGAGCAGTTAGAACCACACTGATGATGGGTTTCTTGGTTCCAGAAAGCTGTCCCGCCTCCTTTCCTGAGATCTTCTGGACTTTCTCTGTTTTCTGAGCCCGAGGTCTTTTCGGGGCCTTTTCTCGATCATCGTCTTTATATTTCTTTTCTAGTTCAAGGTCCGATTCATTACCTAGGGAGCAAATGCCAAGATATATAAACTATCCTTTCAAATTAGTGACAGAGTCACTCAAGGGGTAGTTACAGTAAAGGAGATGGATCTCCCTCCCTCTCCTTAACCCACAGGACCATGCAGGCCCACTGTGTCACCTCAGGCACCATCTCGTGGCTTGTTACCCCTTCAATGCAATGCATGTTCGCTGCACCCAGCCAGGCCACCACCGGGAGCAGGAATGCACTGCTGGGTGAAGCAGAACTTCAGACTCAATAATAAACAACACTGCAGAGAAGACTCACAGTCTGAGAAAGAAGCCACTCTCTTACTGGCTTATACTTCTTATACTTCTGCATCCAGGCCTGGTGGGTGTAAACAGTGATGCAGGGGGGCCCACCCTGGCAGCCCCTGTGGCCCAGCAGGAGAAACAGACATGCAAAAGGTGCAATCAAGAGCAGTCTGCTCTGCGCCAAATGGAACAGGAGGGTACGGAAAAGAAGACTCCATCTGTGAAGTCAGAAAGGCTTTAGAGAGAAGCAACCCTTCAGCTATGCATAAAAACCAAGTTTAGTGACGGGCTGGATGAGAGTAGCAGGCAAAGCCCAGGCAGGTATGGAGTCACTGTGGTAGGAAATAGGGGGGCCCTCGTCTGAGAAAGGCAAGACAAGGAGCATTCCAGAGGCTCTGATTCACGAGAAAGGAGAGCATAAAAAAATCTGGTAGAGGGAGTAAGTCCAAGTCTTGGGGGGCCTTGAATGCCTGGAGAAGTCTGGAATCTTCCTTTGGTGCATGCCAGGGGGTGCACCTCCAGTGCTCATGGAGCCCAGTCAAGTGGCTGAATGAGAGAAGCTGTGAAGTGGGCTTCAGTGACAGAGCACAGGCCTGGGTCCTGCCAGGGGTCCCGTTCAGATGGAGACTCACATCTTCTGAAGGGCCAAAGGGAGAAATCAAATTGCTCAAGGCTGACCCTAATCTAGAATTCCTTAAAGCAATGAGAAGCCAAACAAAATATGTCTAGTTCCTGCAGAACGGCAGGCTCCCAGGTGCACCTGTGTAAGGCAGCAGTGAGCCACCAAAGCAGACCAAGCCAGGGAACAGCTGGACTGAATCCATGCTTTCAGTAGGCATCAGCACTGTGGAGGATGAGCTGGATGGACTCAATAAGCAATCTAGGACACAGAACGAACCCATCACCACCAGTAGCAACAGCAACCTTCACACAGAGGGAACATGGCATCCTCTGGAGAAGTAAGGACAGCTTCTCTGCTAAAGCTGAGGAGCACAGAGAGTTCTCCCAATGCTGTGAGCACATGCTATTGGAGCTCCCTAAGACAGAAGGAAATACAGGACAGGTGGGGGGTTCTCTCTCTTAAAATGAAAATCATAAAATCTGCAATGATCTGCCTTTGGTCTCTGCTTCAGAGTGCATGCTACTCCACATAGGCTTTTTTAGGAGTGCATTTGGGGTAAATGGGTGGGCACAGGACAGGAAATAGATAGGCAGGCACAAGGAGGGGGTTTGGAAAGTGCTAGGATGTGGGGTCATCAGGGAGGTGCAACCACAGCCAGGCAGCAATAAGAAGCCAAGGGAGTAGGAAAAGCCAAGGCAAGCAGGCAAAGGTGAAGTGGCAGTCTGTTTCCTGGGGTCAAGGCAGCCTGCAGCAATCCTACACATCAACCACCAATAAACACACAAGGCAGCTGGAAAAGGATGGACTGATCTTGGGAAGGAGAGTTCCCTCAAGATGAGGCCAGAACAAATCGCATAAAAAAAAACATATTAAAAGCCAGGCATGGTGGCGCACACCTGTAATCCCAGCACTTTGGGAGGCTGAGAAAGGAGAATCGTGAGTTCAAAGCCAGCCTCAGCAATGGCGAGGTGCTAAGCAACTCAGTGAGACCCTGTCTCTACATAAAACACAAAATAGGGCTGGGGGTGTGGCTCAGTGGTTGATTGCCCCTGAGTTCAATCCTCAGTACAAAAAAAAAAAAAAAAAAAATAGTGCACCATGATCAAGTACGGCTCATCCCAGGGATGCAAGATTGGTTCAACATACGGAAATCAATTAACATAATCCATCATATCAATAGACTTAAAGATAAGAACCACATGATTTTATCAACTGATGCAGAGAAAGCATTTGACAAAATATAGCAGCACTCTTTCATGTTCAAAACACTAGAGAAACTAGGGATAGTAGGAACATATGTCAACATTATAAAAGTTACCTATGCTAAACCCAAGGCCAACATCATCATAAATGGAGAAAAATTGGAAGCATTCCCTCTAAAAACTGGAACAAGACAGGGATGCCCTCTTTCACCACTGCTATTCTACATAGTCCCTGAAATACTAGCCAGAACAATTAGAAAAATGAAATAAATTAAAGGGATATAAACAGGAAAAGAAGAACTCAAACTATCATTATTTGCCAATGACATGATTCTATACTTACAGGATCCAAGAAATTCCACAAGAAACTTCTAGAATTAATAATGGCCATACTACCCAAAGCTCTATACAGATTCAATGTGATTCTGATTAAAATTCCAATGTCATTCCTTATAGAAAATAGAAAAGGCAATCATGAAATTCATTTGGAAAAAGAAGAGACCCAGAACAGCCCAAAGCAATCCTCAGTAAGAAGAGTGAAGCAGTAGGCATCACAATACCAGACCTTAAACTATACTACAAAGCTACAGTAACAAAAACGGCATGGTACTGGCACCAAAATACACATGTAAACCAATGATACGGAATAGGAGACACAGAGACTAACCCACATAAATACAGTTATCTCACACTACTCAAAGGTGCCAAAAACATACACTGGAGAAAAGATAGCCTCTTCAACAAATGGTGCTGGGAAAACTGGAAATCCATATGCCGCAAATTGAAACTAAACCCCTATCTCTCACCATGCACAAAATTCAACTCAAACTGGATCAAGGACCTGGGAATCAGACCAGAGACATTGCACCTAATAGAAGAAAAAGTAGGCCCAACCCTTCATCATGTCGGATTAGGCCCCAACCTCCTTAACAAGACTCCTAAAGCGCAAGAAATAAAATCAAAAATCAATAAATGGGAAGGATTCAAACTAAAATGCTTCTTCTCAGCAAAAGAAACAATCAATGAGGTGAACAGAGAGCCGACATTCTGGGAGCATATTTTTGTCACACACACATCAGATAAAGCACTAATCTCCAGGATACATAAAGAACTCAAAAAACTTAACACCAAAAAAACAAAGAACCCAATCAATAAATGGACTAAGGAGCTGAACAGATACTTCTCAGAAGAAGATATAAATAGATCAACAAACATATGAAAAAATGTTCAACATCTCTAGCAATTAAAGAAATGCAAATCAAAACTATTCTAAGATTTCATCTCATGCCAATCAGAATAGCAGTTATCAAAAATGCAAGCAACAAGCCAGGTGCAGTGGCACATGCCTGTAATCCCAGCACTTTGGCAGGCTGAGATAGGAGAATCAAGAGTTCAAGAGAATCAAGAATCAAAGCCAGCCTCAGCAACAGCAAGGTGCTAATCAACTCAGTGAGAACCTGTCTCTAAACAAAACACAAAATAGGGCTCAGGATGTGGCTCAGTGGTCAAGTGCCCCTGTGTTCAATCCCTGGTACCAAAAAAAAAGAATACAAGCAACAGTAAGTGCTGGTGAGGATGTGGGGAAAAAGGCACGCTCATACATTGCTAGTGGGACTGCAAATTGGTACAACCTATCTGGAAAGCAGTATGGAAATTCCTTAGAAAACTTGGAATGGAACCACCATTTGACCTAGCCATCCCACTCCTTGGTCTATACCCAAAGGACTTAAAAACAGCATACTACAGTGACACAGCCACTTCAATGTTTATAGCAGCTCAATTCACAATAGCTAAACTGTGGAACCAACCTAGATGCCCTTTGATTGATGAATGGATAAAGAAACTGTGCTATATATACACAATGGAATATTGTGTATATATCCAATAAAAGAGAATAAAATTATGACATTTGCAGGTAAATGGGTAGAGGTAGAGAATATCATGCTGAGCAAAATAAGCCAATCCCAAAAAACCAAAGGCTGAATGTTGTCTCTGATAAGAGGATGCTGATCCATAATGGGGGAGGGGCATGGGAAGAATGGAGGACTTTGGTCAATGGAGAAAAGGGGAGGGGAGGGGGCATGGGGGCAGGAAAGATGGTGGAATGAGATGGATATCACTGCCCTAGGTTCACATATAACTGCATATATGATGTGACTCAATATCATGTACAACCAGAGAAATGAAAAGGTGTGCTCCAAAAAAAAAAAGAAGAATGTCACCTTCATTTTTATTACTATTTTTCCATAGACGGAAAATTCACTTCACCTCCCATATCATATCCTCTCCGAGTTAACAGTGGTAATCAAAATTCTGATGGATAAAAGAGCTACATGAACTCTGTTCCTTAGATTTCTATTACAATAATGAGACTTAAAAAAAAAAAAAAGATGAGGCCAGAAAAAAACTTGGCTAATGAGGCACAATGATAAGAACAAACATTCTCAGCTTCTGTTCTACAAATGAAAATTGTGGTGCCTGATTTATAGTCCAGGTGCTGAGGTGGTCTCTAGACCCAGCAAAAAGTGTTAGGGAAGTTTTCAAGTTGACTGGAAAGGTCTTTAATCATATAATTAGAATCAACATTCAATATGTTAATATCAAACTGAAGAGAAAAATGAGTAGCTCAGCTCATGACTCAGACAAAACTGCACACTTCGCTTCAAGGCCAAATGAAGGACCAACACTGATGTCCATCCTTGAATAAAAAGGACATGGGATGCCTACAGGGGCACACAGGAAGAGCTGAAGCTGGAGGTCTCCACAGCTGCTGCTGGGGCCCGAGTTCTGACAGGCCTGGTATGCAACATGCCCACAGCAGTGTGGCTTTATTTTATTTTTTAGTGGCTATAACAAAAACATTTCCAAAGGTCTACAAATTGTCTGAGTCACAGAAGTCTTTTTTGTAGCCTGCATATTGAGTGAAACACATGTATAAATAACTACAGCAGAACATGCTGGTTGCTATAAAAAGGTAGGAACAACATCTTATGGAATTTTTGCCCTTAAAATGATGTTTCACTGTATAATAGAATTTGCCATGGGATACGATTCAATACGTGGGTGATATGCCAAGAATAGATATGGTCCCATAAAAATACCTGAGAATTAGAGCTCACCATAGCACTAGCCAGTTGACGGCATGAATCAAAAACCAAACAAGCAAACACACACCATAGCCAGGATTAGTAGGAGGTGGCTAAAGAGCTCCCGTGCTCCGCAGGGAGGAACTCTTCCCATTCTGCTTTAGGCAGCAGGTGTTGCAAGCACACTGCAGAGCTGGGTGCTGAGCACGGTGCGGTGCGGGGGGGTGGGGGAAGGTTTGGAAGCCCTGTCACATTAAAATGGGGTGGGGGCTGAGCTGTGATCAAGACAAGCCTCAGTAAGAACCTCGCCTCTCACCTAACTCTTTAGCAGCTCTGTTTGAACTTTCCTCTTGTGGCTGCTGGGAAGTACCCAGTGCTGGTACCCACCATACCCCTGCCCACTTCCAGCTCCTACCCCTCTTTGAGGACAAGGGCCCCTCCACAGAGCTGATAAGCTGCTGCAGCTGTCCTAACAGCTGGGCCTACAGGACCTGGACTCTGCCACTGGTGTCAAGGAGAAGGGGACCAGGGGCTCTGAGAGGGGACATTGCCATACCCCTGCCTGCATAGAACTGCAGCAGGGGCCAGCCACCAAGAGAGGGCAAATGGAAACCCAGGCCAGTGCCTTCAGGGTCACAGGAGAAGGGGAGATCCAGCTGTGCTGCTGCCCCTACCCTAGACCCAAGCCCCAGACTCCTTGTCACATAAGAGAGAGACTCATTTCTTAACTCATTTTTAAATGCTGCCTCTATTAGTAGGGTCTCAACTAACAGTCTCTCCAGCCACCTTACACCTCAACCCTGGAGTACATCACTTTCTCCTTAAAACTCTGAATCTAATCCTGTCACTTTCTCCTTAAACCCCTTCAATGGCTACACTCCCATCTTCATTAGGAGAAGCAGGTAGATAAATTCCTCCAAGATTTGCCATAAACCACCTATACCACTGTCCCTGCACAGAAACGGCCATCATTTCCAAGCACACACTCTCACCCTGTGGTCTCAACAATACGAACTGCAAGTCAACCAAATGCTCTAAGCTGTGTGTAGCCTCTGGACCCGTACACACACCCTGAGCCACTACAATAGCTTGGGGAAAGTTGCTCCCCAAAGGCTCATGTTGCCAGAGTCTTGGTGCCCAAAGCCACAGTGATAACAGGTGCCAGAGAAAAGAAGGTGAAGGAGTGAGAAATGTGAGAGACAGTAGGAAAAAAGGCTGGGAAAGACAGAGGGTGACAACCATGCCTTTCAATGCTACTGGACAGCCAGCAGCCTCCGGCCTGTGCCTGTGTACTCTCTGCGCACTCTCTGATCCTCCCTGACACAGGAGCAGCCACAGGGAAGCCAGCAGTCTCTCTGAACCACCGCTGCAGGTGGCTAATGCTGGCAGCCACTGTGGCAGCACCCTCAGAGTCCAAACCCAGAGCCCCCAGCGGCAACCAAACCCCCGGCCCTCCCGCTGCAATGCCCCATCCCCATACCCCCACTCCTGCTTCCTGGGACCACGTCCAGATAGACCACCTGCAGCGACAATGGCTCGTGGGACACAAACTAAGACACCCCCAGGACCATCCCAAGTGCACACCTGGGAGCCCCACAGCCTCAGTTCTCCATGGCATCACATGCTGTGGACCCACAGCCCAGGCCAGCCACGTTCTCTTCCCCAGAGCTTCAGAAGCCTCAGCACCAGGTGTCTCATGGTTTTGGGCACACAAGGCCAGGCACCACACTAAGCAGCTAGGGAAGCGGTTCTTGGAGATGACCTTGGCAAATCACTCCAGGACCAGGGCCCTGCAGAGAAGAGCAAGCACAGTCACTGACACCAGTGCCCAGTGCATTAGAAAGCAACAAATAATTCAAGGTCAGACACCAAGTATGTGGCAGCTGAGAAGGGCCAGCATGAAGGCCCGGGCACCATGCAGACAGAGACTGACCACAAGTGCAGGTGTGTTAGGTACAGAATTGTCAGGTTCCATTGCAGTCCTGGGTGCACCTCCTCCTCAGAGCCCTGACCCAGCTCCAACTCGGCAGCACAGCTACCCGTTCTCACAGAGTCAAGTCCATACACTGTGGTATGGACTCAGCACTTCTTTGTGAAAGCGCAGGAAGCATGGAGAAAGAAGAGAAGGACATTTTAACAAGTCTTATTGGAAATTCTGTGCTCACTTCCTTTTGGACACCGGAGTTTTCATTTCTACTTGACCTGAGTGCTCATGAACTTCCCCACATCCTCACTTGACCCATCTTTGCACCTGGCAAGGCTGACTTTTCCCCACGGAAACGCCTCCTGGACTCCTGCTGGAAGTCGTGCTGGCGGGTGCTTTCCTGACTGCATGGCATTTCTCCCCCAGCTCACTTGTACCATGGCCTTTCAAGAAGGTGTTTTTAAATAGTTTCCTGCTTCCTCTCAGTTATTGACTTTTTAAACTTTCCTACTTTTCCCCCAGCTCATGCTCACATTCCCTCCAGCTTCCTTTCTTTTGAAAATTCAACAGCTGTGTGATGGGTCTGGGTTCCCACTCCTGTGCATGGCTTGGTGCAGCTGTGAGCATGCTGTAAATACACTGGCATGCAACAGCAAGGGGCCTGTAAATGAAGCCAAAGAAAGGGGCAGTGAGGGAACCCACACTATGTTTGAGTCAAAGAGGCCTGGTGGGGGATACCACTCAACTACTGATGATGGGACTCTGGGTAACTGATTAGTATCCATACAATCACTCACAAGAAATAAAATACAGTGGAACAGACCTCAAAGGATTGCTATAAGAATAAAAGGGCAACCCCACTATGAAAGCCTCTGTACCCATCAATCTTCCCACCCATGCTCATCTTTTCTTCCTTCTTCTGGAAACTTCTGGGATGCTGCCTCTTCAAGCCACACCACACCTTCACCACTACTCTTATCCATCTGCTTAGGAGTCAGCTCTAATGGGTATTAGTTTTAGAAATTATAAGACAGATGAGATTAAGTTAGTCACCAGAGGCAATCTTGAGACAGAGCTCACTCTGCTCCTCTGCCCCTCTAGGGTACCTGGGGGCCACCAAAGCACCCCATGCCTCCACACCACCCTCTCAGAGCAGATTCTGTTTGAAGCAAGAGCTCTTTTAAGAAGAGAAATGCAAAACGGCCTCCACCCCTACATTCGCACAGTGAACAAAATCCCTCCTCGTCTGTCAAACTTGGTTCCGTTTGTTCAGTCTAAAATACTTTGTTTAAGATTTAGGTGTGTTTTTAAGAGTTTAAACATCCCTGCCAAGCAAATTAAATAAATGTATATAACACATGATAGTAACTAGTGTTAGTACCAACTGAGGTTAGATGGGGCAATGATACCACAATGCTAACGACAAGAACCAAAGGTCTGGGGTCTAATCTAGATCTAGTAACCCTAGGACTCCAGGGACAAATTGATGTTGAGGAGTCACTTTATGCAGCTGCTTGTTGGACAGGCAGTTACTATCCAACCATCACAAAGGAAAACTGTCCATACTAACTGCAGACCACCCTGGGGACAGGGATCTGCTTGGAAACAGGAAGCCCTGCCCACCCGTTTTGGACAAGCACGAGGGCCCTCTGAGCTGCAGTCAGCCATGGCTGTTGGACTGAAGAGCACCAGTCACCACCTGGCTACCCAAGCGACTCCACTGCCGTGAGCTTGACAGCAAGCGCACGCAGAGGCGGCTGGCTGGAAACCCACGCCCCTGGTGACGGGGGCCAACCCACCCCAGGCTGTCCTCCACCCATCTTGACAATCTCCTACCATGGTGTTCTCAAACAGCCTGTGTGGCGGCGGCTGCCGAACGAGGCAGGGATCACAGCCCTGCTCTCCAGTCTCCATAGGAGACTGAATTAACTGGCAAGGATCCCGCTGGCAGCATCCGGGCCTCAGGGAGCTGGGCTCTCCGCGCGCAGTCCCCACCACATACTGCAGGTCTGTCTGCACTGTGGGTGCTCCGTGGGCACTCAGGCCAGACCTAAGCCCCGCGTTTCACCAGCCCTGCGCCCACCTGACCAGGCAAGTTAAATGGCATGCCCGAGGGGGCCTGCTCACTTCTAGTTACAGACTGCTGGTCTCCTCACCTTGGGAGCTGGGTTTGGGTCTCCCCTAAAGCAGCACTTCCATCTCCAGGAACAACCTCAAGCACTCTTCTGCCACCTCACAGTCTCTGTGTGATTCGACTTTCTCACTTTCCTGTATTTCCAGGATCTTTAAGTGTCCCTCTTCACCCAGAGGAGGTAGGCATGGACTGGGAAGTCAATAGGCACGGAGGAATGCACCTGCTCTTCACTAGACACGGCCCATGCCACACTGGACAGCCCAGCGCTGAGCTCCCAGCTGTGGGCAGAGAGATCCGGGCAGAGAATCCTGCCTGGGGAACTCGTGTGCTAGTTAGGGAAGCCCCTGAACTGGAATGTAGCAAACAAGTCAGCCACACCGCATGCTAGAAGGCAGCCCTCTTACCTGGCCCCAGTCAAGAGGGAGTCTGGTGAAGCAGGGGGAGTGGAGTCCTCCACCCTGGGCTGCTCCCACACCCCAACACAGCACCCCTACTAAGGCAGCAGCCCTGACCTGGCTGGCTCCTGCATTTATTTGCCCACTTATTTCTCGGCTATCAGCATGTAGCACTGTCCACTGGGTGTCCTCCACAGTGCCCCAGACATCGTGGATGCCAATAAAGTAGAGAGAGAGGAAGGGCCCCCATCCTCACAAAGAGGCAACAAATACCACAGGAGGCTGAGTGTATCTGACTCTGTGCCTGATCCAGAGCAGGGCCAGGCCTGTTCCCTGCCCTCAGGCAGCTCAGAAGCACCACTGCATTCCCCAGCCATGCAGCACACTGCACCTACAACCATCTCCTCCATCCTAGGCCTGCACAGAAGAAAACCAAACCCCAGAGAGGGGAAGGGGTGACATGGCCTGGAGACTTGACCCATAAGTGGGAAACCCATCCATGTTCCACAGACTGCAAAGCAAGTGTGCCCCAGGTCCTCCCCACCTCTGATGCTGTGCAGAAGTAGACATAGGACAGCCAGGGATGGTGGCATACACCTATAATCCCAGCACTTTGGGAAGCTGAGACAGGAGAATCGCGAGTTTAAAGCCAGTCTCAGCAACGGCGAGGTGCAAATAAGCAACTCAGTGAGACCCTGTCTCTAAACAAAACACAAAATAGGGCTGGGGATGTGGCTCAGTGGTCTAGTGTCCCTGAGTTCAATCCCCAGTACCAAACAAACAAATACTCACACACAGAACAGGACGAATGAGGCAGCTGCCAAGGTCTCAGGGCAGTAGAGTCCTGAGGGGCCTGGCTGCTGGACCAAAGGGTGATACAAGACCATCATTTTGCTTTCTCTGTGGGAAAACTGCTTAACTGGAGGGCCATTCTCACACCACAGCCCTGAACACTGCCAGTGAACAGCCTGTCCTACCTCTAGCCCACCTCCCTCTCCGAGAGCCATTGTGCTAAAAGCTAATGTGGGCAAAATAAAAGCTGGCATTTGCACTCTGGGCCCTTAGCCAAGGACAGTTGCTCCTAATGGCTTTACACAGTTGAGTGGTCCCACTGAAGCCTGCACCAAGGTCCACAGGGCACTTGACTGCACAGCTGGCTTGAGGCACAGCAGATCACCGTCCCAGGGCCAGGCATTTACAATCCATTACGCTTGCCCAGGGCATGCGGGCTCTTCCAGCTCTGCAGTGCCGCTCCTTGCTAAGAGGGGCGACTCTTGGGAGACAGAATCAGGGCCATCTCCCCTGCACCAAGACAGTCTGAACCCCCTGGAAACACACACCTTGTGAAAAGTCACCCAGCTGGGGTGGCAGGACATGGGGCAGTCAAAGAGCTCCCACCAGAAATCCAGCTGCCGACGAATGCCAACTGGAAATCATGGATACTTATCTTTGTTCCATAGAACGCCTGGCTGACCTCGGAGCCTAGGCAGAGCACCTGAAGAGGAGTAGCTGGCAAGCTGACATCTCAGTGTTGAAAATAAAAACATCAAGGGGGCTGGATGGAGAGGATCGGGGTCTATCCAAGTCTGTCAGATGCCTGCTTCAAAACAACTATCTTCCAAATGCCCTGCTTGGAGAATCACAAGTGCTGCACTTTGGATAGGTAATATCTCCCAAAGACCCTTGTGTTAAAGTCCTGGCCCTGGGCTTGGCACTACTGGGAAGTGGTAGGACCTTTAGGACGTAGGGCCAGAGGAAGGAAGACAGGTCACTGGGGTGTGCCCTGGAAGGAGATATCAGTCCCATCTTTCCCTATCTCTCTTTTACTTCCTGGTCACCATGGGATAAGGCACTTTGCTCCACCATGCACTCCTGGCCATAAAGTGCTGCTTCACCACAGGCCCCAAAACAACAGAACCAGCAACCATGAACTGAAACCTCTGAGACCCTCTGAGACCACCAGCCAAAATAAACCCTTCTTCCTTAAAAGTTGATTATCTCAAGCATTTTGTCACAGTGATGGACTGTGACTAACACATACAATTCCAAGGTAATATTCTGTTTTCAAACTGTAGCAAATATTTGAAAATATTTTCACTGAGCTCTAGAAAAGACTCTTACCCAAGAGAAAACAGGACGTACTTTAGTGACATCAACAGCTAAAATCTGTCTGAAATGCTTAAAAGCAAGAAGAACAGAGTAGGTGACATAATAACCCTACAAACACTTTCTGACCCTACACTCAGGAAGAAGGAGCAAGCAGTATCAGTGCCATCAGCAGCTGTGGCTTTTACACAGAAATATCTAGTTGTGGTCTATGCTTCCGGGTATTTCTCCTCTGACCAGCACCTTGAAAGGGACATAAACCACACCACCATGGCAATCCCTCACCCAGGGGGACCAAGACAGTTTACAAAGCACTACCAGGCACGAACCAGCACCTGAAACACCACTACTACGCCCACATCGGCCCTTCTAGCCAGTCTTTTCATGCTCACTCTTTTCTCCAATGCTCTTACCAGTGTGGTCCTCCAGAAAGCAAGGCCCTAGCTACAATACATGCTGTGTCCCTTTGAGGATCCAGCTGTGACTGTAGGTGCACCAGAATGGTGGCTTTCAAACTCTTTTTAAGAGCAGGACTTTTTCCAAGTGACCTCTTTGGGCAATTTCAATGTAATCAATGGATAAAAGGACATGATTTCTTAGATGGTGGGTGGGATCCCTTGCCAGCTCCCCTGACAGCCTCCCACATCATTCTTGGCATACTTGCAGCACCAGCCACTAATCACCCCCAAAGAGCCCTAGCAAGAACCTAAAATCTCCTGGATCAGGATACACAAGGTACTCTGACAAATACCACTTTAGGTAAACATCCCTGTCTAGAGAAGGCATGGCAGAGACCACCAGATGTGGAGTCAAGAGCATCTGAGTGGAGACCCGGGCTCTGCCTTTCAGCTGAATGAATTTAGAATTCTCTGAACCAGGATCGCACCTGCAGAATCAATCACCATGCCACTCACAAGAGGGAAGAGACGTAGAATCCCTCACATGGTGAGACACACACAGTGGCCCTTGAGATGTGTGTGCTGCACACAAAGTCCCACTCAGGCCTCAGCTGGAGCTACACCAGGCCCCTGTGCGCAGCTTCAGGCACTCATGGTTAACCACCATCCAAAAATCCCCCAAATCAATCTATTCCTAAATTGCAAACAACTTTTATTAGAGTATGATGTTCTAATTATTCTATTTTGTTATTACTTATCGTTGATTTATTACTTTACTTCTCAACTTACTGTTGATTTCTTACTGTAGCTCAGCCCTCACCAAGATCAAGGAAACCCAGCTGGGCAACCAGCTGGATTTCTTACTGCACCACATTCTGGTGCATCTACAGTCACAACTGGATCCTCACAGAGACACAGCATGTATTGTAGCTAGGGCCTTGCTTTCTGGAGGACCACATTGGTAAAAACACAGTATACCCAGGGTTTGGTCCAATCCATGGTTGTAGGCATCACCTGAGGGCTTAGAAACGTGGACCACTCTTTGGCTTCACTTATAGTTTTAATAAAGAACTGCATTAAATGCTGCCTCACCTGCCACCTAGCCTGTGCGTTCTCCCAAGTCACTGACAATCTCAAGACTCTAACTTCTAATTTCTTGACATGTGCCATACTGCTCTTCACCCCCAGCACACTGACATCATTCTTTATATTTCACTTCCTTTGGAAACCATAGCATGGTGCACAACTGGGATGTGAACCTTGGAGGGGAAGCAGACACTCTTAAGTGGGGGTCTGTGCCACAGTGGTGAACCTTCCTCCATGCCAGCAGCCCCCTGGAACCCCTAAGTGCACACACATGCACATGCACACACTCGTCCCTAGCTCTCATGAGCAAGCAGCTCAGCCCTTACCAAGATCAAGGAAACCCAGCTGGACAAAATCCAAGTAAATTCCTATTACCATAAACACTTCCCGCCCCAACCCTCCTCTCCCCTTCAGAAGGGACCCTGCATTGTTTCCCAATCCTATGCGATCTGGGTCTGCATGTTCCACCCCTGAATTCCCAGCACAATTTGTCAGGGTCCCCTCATGTAACTTGACATTCAGACAAGATATGCTACATTGACAATGGGCAGGTGAAGAGTTAAATGTAAATGCAATCACACGTTTGTAGAAATTAGTTCATATGCATTCATTTATAATTAACACTGCACTAATATTCTAAAGAACCTATTCTAAATTGCCCCAGAACTAATTAAATCTCAAAATGCCCCAGAGAGCAAAAATGTTATCAACCACATTAACAAAAGGCCCAGAACAGTTGTCAGAACAGCAGACTGATAAGGGATTATATTCTGGGGCTCTGCCACCTATTTGCTCCACCCTGCTAAGACAGCAGTTTAAGAGCTTCTCAGACCCAGCGGCTCTGCTACCTGCTGAATATGCATCCTCTGCTTTTCCTCTTCCCCCAGGCTTTCTCACATCTTCCTGTCTCTTCTGTGAGGAGGACAGGCGAGCACCTGCTGCCAGGGCACTGTTCCCACAAAGACTGACTGACACAAACCCAGGACAGGCATGCGGCCTGCAACTGCACCTTGCCCCAGCCACTGCACGTACCAGCTGGAACGAACCACTCCACCTCCTCACCTGTGCCCACATTCGCTCAGCTGCAGGCTTTTTTATGAAGCTGCAGGCAACAAATACCTACTGCACCTCCCTCTCTACCACCTCCCCGACTGCTAAGTCATCCTGAGAGATGTAGCTCATAGCCTGCAGCCCACAGCCCCCTCCTCCAGGGAACCTTCCAGAACACATCCCTCCACATGTGGCTCAGCCCACTACCACATTTCATCTATTTGCATCCCTGCCTGCTCTCCAGACTCAGCTGCTTAGGGGAAGAAATTTCTCTCATTCAAGTTCGATCCCAAAGTCTGGCTCAGGGCCCACAACAGCATAAGCTCAGGAGAAGGAGAAGATAAACTGCTGTTGCAGGGACCTCACATAGCCAAGCTCCTCAACACCTGGGGAGCACGTCTTCCCATAAAGGCCATTAAGCCCTGGGCTCAGACCTCAGGACTGCCACAGAGAACACTCCTTCAAAACCAAGTCCCAGTGCACAGCAGCTGCCTGCTTCTCTCAGAACCACATATTACATTCCTGCACCCAGGGCTGCCGCACACTCAAGAGGCCCAGGTCCTGCACCTGGAGGCAGTGCAGCCCACTGAACATCAGGCGCGCACACTTGTAATCTCAGTACTTTGAGAGGCTGAGACGGGAAAATTGCGAGTTCAAAGCCAGCCTCAGCAATGTGAGGTGCTAAGCAACTCAGTGAGACCCTGTCTCTACATGAGACACAGAATAGGGCTGGTGATGTGACGCAGTGGTTGAGTGCCCCTGAGTTCAATCCTCAGTACAAATATATATATAGTGCACCATGATCAAGTAGGGTTCATCCCAGGGATGCAAGGTTGGTTCAACATATGGAAATCAATTAACGTAATCCATCACATCAATAGACTTAAAGATAAGAATCACATGATTTTATCAATTGATGCAGAGAAAGCATTTGACAAAATACAGCACCCTTTCATGTTCAAAACACTAGAAAAACTAGGGATAACAGGAACATACCTCAACATTGTAAAAGCTATCTATACTAAACCCAAGGCCAACATCATCCTACATGGAGAAAAATTGGAAGCATTCCCTCTAAAAACTGGAACAAGACGGGGATACCCTCTTTCACCACTGCTATTCAACAGAGTCCTTGAAACACTATCCAGAGCAATTACAATGACAAAAGAATTTAAAGGAATATGAATAAGAAAAGAAGAATTCAAACTATCATTATTTGCAGATATGATGCAGATATGACATGATATTATACTTAGAGGATCCAAAAAATTCCACCAGAAAATTTCTAGAATTAATAAATGAATTCAGCAAAGTAGCAGGATATAAAATCAACACCCATAAATCAAATACATTTCTATACATCAGTGATGAATTCTCTGAAAGAGAAATCAGGAAAACTACTCCATTCACAATAGCCTCAAAAAATAAAATAAAATACTTGGGAATCAATCTAACAAGAGAGGCAAAAGACCTCTACAATGAAAACTGCAGGACACTAAAGAAAGAAATTAAAGAAGACCTTAGAAGATGCCAAGGTCTCCCATGCTCTTGGATAGGCAGAATCAATATTGTTAAAATGGCCATACTACCCAAAGCTCTATACAGATTCAATGTGATTCTGATTAAAATTCCAATGTCATTCCTTATAGAAAATAGAAAAGGCAATCATGAAATTCATTTGGAAAAAGAAGAGACCCAGAACAGCCCAAAGCAATCCTCAGTAAGAAGAGTGAAGCAGTAGGCATCACAATACCAGACCTTAAACTATACTACAAAGCTATAGTAACAAAAACAGCATGGTACTGGCACCAAAATACACATGTAAACCAATGATACAGAATAGGAGACACAGAGACTAACCCACATAAATACAGTTATCTCATACTACTCAAAGGTGCCAAAAATATACACTGGAGAAAAGATAGCCTCTTCAACAAATGGTGCTGGGAAAACTGGAAATCCATATGCCGCAAATTGAAACTAAGCCCCTATCTCTCACCATGCACAAAATTCAACTCAAACTGGATCAAGGACCTGGGAATCAGACCAGAGACATTGCACCTAATAGAAGAAAAAGTAGGCCCAACCCTTCATCATGTCGGATTAGGCCCCAACCTCCTTAACAAGCCTCCTAAAGCGCAAGAAATAAAATAAAAAATCAATAAATGGGATGGATTCAAACTAAAAAGCTTCTTCTCAGCAAAAGAAATAATCAATGAGGTCAACAGAGAGCCAACATTCTAGGAGCAAATTTTTGCCACACACACATGAGATAGAGCACTAATTGATGAACCTAGACTAATTCTATTTTAAAGTTTGGGAGCCATCTCATCTCAAGGTCATAAAAAAGTTCATTCTTGTTCAGCTTGTTAGGAATTCTTGCCCATTCTTTGAACCCTTCAGCTTTTTGAGTAGATAGCTTTGACTAGGTAATCACTCTCCCTGAAATCTCAACGATGCCTCCTAAATTCCAGGGTTAAGGTCTGAGTTTACTCTCTACCTAGAGATGTTAAACTATAAGTTCATTAATTTGCTATCTGCTTCTGCATGATGCTTACCAAAACCCTACTTTTGTAACTCTGAGATATAAAAACCTCTCTGCTCTGAGACCAGGCTGCTGATCTCTGACCCTGTTTGCAGAGAGAGACAGCTGCTATACAGCTAATGTGCACACAATATAAACTTGCTTAATTTGATTTAAAATTGGAGTCAGTGGTCCTTTTTTTCCGTAGTGGGTTCAACACTAATCTCCAGGATATATAAAGAACTCAAAAAACTTACCACCAAGAAAACAAAGAACTCAATCAATAAATGGGCTAAGGAGCTGAACAGACACTTCTCAGAAAAAATGTTCAACATCTCTAGCAATTAAAGAAATGCAAATCAAAACTAATATTTCATCTCACGCCAGTCAGAATGGCAATTATCAAGAATACAAGCAACAATAAGTGCTGGCAAGGAAGTGGGGAAAAGGCACACTCAAACATTGCTGGTGGGACTGCAAATTGGTGCAACCTATCTGGAAAGCAGTATTCCTTAAAAAACTTGGAAGGGAAGCAGCATTTGACCCAGCTATCCCACTCCTCAGCCTATACCCTAAAGATGTAAAAACAGCATACTACAGTGACGCAGCCACTTCAATGTTTATAGCAGCACAAGTCACAATTGCTAAACTGTGGAAGCAACCTAGATGCCCTTCAATAGATGAATGGATAAAGAAACTGAGGTATATATACACAATGGAATATTACTCAGCAATAAAAGAGAATAAAATTATGGCATTTGCAGGTAAATGGATGGAACTGGAGAACATCATGCTAAGTGAAATAAGCCAATCCCAAAAAACCAAAGGCCAAATGTTTTTTTCTGTTTAGTGGATGCTGATACATAATGGGGTTGGGGGTGGGGAGCATGGGAGAAACAGAGGAACTTTGATAGGGCAAAGGGGAGGTAAAGAAAGGGAGTGGGCATGGGGGTAGCAAAGATGGTGGAATGAGATGGACATCACTACCCTAGGTGCATGTATGAAGACACAAATGGTGTGATTCTACCTTGTTTACAACCAGAGAAATGGAAAGTTGTGCTCCATATGTGTACTATGACTTGAAATGTGTTCTTTTGTTTTAAAAAAGAAATTTAAAAAAATAAAAAGCCAAAATGCTCAGGTAAAAAAAAAAACAACTTTGTGGGTGAGTGTTCCCCACCCATAAAAGGTCCTGAGCACCCCCTGCTTACTAAGAGCCTTGGATGCCAGCTGTCAACAGAGTGGGGTGCATGCCACCAACTGACACATCTCATCAGAAGACTTAATTACCAGTGGGACTGAAGCTCCTCACAGGCTCAAGGCTCTAGGGGCGACACTTTTCTCTTCCTCCTCTAAGCAACTCTGATAAGGTGTCTGAACTTCGTAAGTGTCAGAAGCCACTGGAGTAATGGGCATGCAGTGTCCTCCCCAGCAGACGTCTACCACAACTGCCCAAGCTGCTGGCACTGTGCTGGCCAGAAAGAATGAGCAAGAACTAGGTGGCGGGCCTAGGGGGGTGAGGGCGATTTCCAGGAAGAAAACACCCCTGCGCAAGATCGTAAGACAAGTGGGAGCCAGAGGCAGCAGCTCAAGATAAACCTGTCCAGTCTTGGCACAAGGTAAGATCCACCAGGCCAAGCAACAGCAGGGGAGGGGAGGCACAAGAAGACTGTCAGCAGGAAGCAACAGTCCCCTCTGTATTGTGCACACTCCGTGAAGGACAGGAACATAGGATCAAAAAGGCAGAGACCGGCCCAAAGGCTGCTGCAAACAGTCCACACAGAAGATGAAAGCCAGACCAGGGGCAGAGGGAAGAAGGTCACCGAGGAGGAGGAAGACTCCAGAAATCACCAGGAAGGAGACTTGGGGCTGAACTTGTAAAGACTACAATGAAGCTGTGATCTAGAGATGAGCAGGAATTGACCAGCATGGGAGAGTGTTTCAGTGTCCCAAGGACAAGGCATAGGTGATATGACAGGGCCCCGCTGGTTCAGAGGGCTGCCAGGGTTCCAAGATACTGAAGGAGTGCAGTTACTCAGAGCAGAAAGGAAAAGGGGCGCCCCAAGCAAGAAGAATGGTGTGCACAAGAGATCAGAAGAGCACAGGGTATCTACCACTCAGGGCTTCCAAAGGTCCCCACATCCCACGGGTGGGCAAGGTGGCAAGGGCTCAGAAAGAAGTCGGGTACGGAGTGGAGCAGCAGCCAGGTCTCAAGTGACCCAGCAGGTTTTTAAGGGGCTCGGACTCTTTGAACAGTGATGGGTGATGGGCATCTTGGAGGGCCACCTTCAGGGTAAGAACAAGAATTCCTCTTTACATTTCTTACCTCATCCTTTCAACACTTAATATTTTATATATATTTTATGTCTATAACCTATTAATACAGCAGTACACATATCTGAGCCAAAATGGCTCAGTTCATATTCCAGACCCACCACTTACTACAATGTAGTACTAGACAGGAGGTATGCCTTGGCTTCCTAATTGTAAAATGGGGACAAAAACAATAATTACTTCAAAGGACTTTTATGAAGAGGAAATTAGTTGATATCTGTAAGATTCTCAGAATAATGGTAGGCCCACAGTAAGGTCTCTATGAATGCTCATTAAGTTAAAAATATACAACTTAATAATAAATGGATGGATTTGACCAGATATATCCCCAAACTGTCTGCCAGCCATGGGTGTACACAGAGAGTGGACTGGAGTGGAAGGGCAGAGCTAAGCTCTTAGCAGAGTCCACTAGCAAGATGGTGGGGCCTGACACACAGGATAGTGGCCAGGATGGAGAGGGGAGGTATTCAGCAGGAAGCCAGCCACTGTGATAAGGAACAGGATGTGGCAGACGAGGGCAGCTTCTCACTGAGGCATCTAGACAATGGGGCCAGTCACCAAGATGGAACCTAGGAAGAACACCTATCAGGAGCTAGACAGTGAGGTCAGGACTGAGTACACTGCACAGCAGCAAGGCCTGTGGGACCCCTAGAGTGAAATACGGGCAAGAAAGACATTTGCAGGACACCAGAACCTGAGAATGCATAGAAACTGTGTGGCAGTCACAATGAAGGCCACCAAGCACTTCTAGTTAGTTCCCTGTTGCCCTGGAAACATGGCAGGACTGCATTTCCTGGTCCTAGAAGTCAGATGGGGCCGTGTGACCCATCCCGGCCAGTAAACTGCATGGACAGAAATGGCAGATGTTACTCTCGGGCCAAATGAAATGACCCAAGGCTCTCTTTCTCCCCTGTATTGCTACCTGCCAAGTTCAAGGTGGTGGCTGCTCCCTCTCTGGGTCATTAAGCAGCAGAGCCCCCTGAGAACCTGCAATGGGTGTGCAGCAGCGACAAGCAGGCAGGCATGGCAGGCACCGTGAGGCCATGGCCCTGGGACCTGGAGGAGCTCGGCTCTAGGGTGCAGCCTGGACCCCGCCAGCACAATCAGGGATAGTTCTGAGATAGGCAGAAGAGGAGCAGCTGGGGAAGAGGGTCACAGAGGGACCTTGAACTTTGCTGAGCCACACCCACGGTACAAGTGTAGCCACAGAACTCCACTTTTCATTCCCTGAGTAGTACTGAGAACAAACAAGGGCACACAGGTGGCAAAAAGAAACAGTGTCATTACACAGAGACAAGTGTGACACTCAGGGACTGGCGCTGCACCGCCTCCTCACCACAAATTTTTAAAAGCAACTCAAACCCATTTTCAGGTATTCACCATGTCAGCTGTGTAGCTGACAAATACAGGCAGAAGCAGAGTCCTGAAACGCTGTGGAGACAGCTTCATGAGGAGCACAGGTGCATCTTAGGTGCAGCCATGAAATCAACGCCTGCTCTTCTCAGGGAGGATTTAATAAGAGTAAAGGAAATTTTTACAACTCTTTGCATAAAATGACCCCAGAAATAACAAGCTTATAAAAGGTTCAGAAGCCACTTTTATAAACTAGACATACTGATTTCTATAGGCTGCAAAATGTTTCTCAAAAACACCAGCTGTTCCACATAGCACAGGGGAAAAAAATCTATTTTCCTAGTTTCTTTTACTATTCAAATGCAGAACTAAATAAATATAAAGTACATATCAAGAGTGTTATTTTAACTTGGCAGGGTTCTGAATAAAGAAAAAATCTTATTTTGTTTTCTTCTAATTGTTTTTTTTTAAATATTTATTTTTTAGTTGTAGGTGGACACAATAGCTTTATTTTATTTTTATGTGGTGCTGAGGATCGAACCCAGTGCCATCCCGCGTGCTAGGCGAGCACGCTACCACTGCGCCACAACCCCAGCCCCTCTAATTGTTTTAACAAGCAATAGAATCAGGGTCAGCTGTTGGAAATATCATTGAACTGCTCTTTTTTACAGAGCACATATTAAAAGAATCATGTGATGGGACCGGGGCTGTAGCTTAATGGTAGAGAGCTTGCCTAGCATGCGTGAGGCACTGGGTTCAATCCTCAGCACCACATATAAATAATAGATGAATAAAATAAAGATCCATCAACAACTAAAAAAATATATTAAAAAAAAAAAAAAAGAATCATGTGAGAATTTTCCAAATGGTAATATTGTATTTGGCAAACTCAGGAACATGGTGCAGTTGCATGGACCTCAGCCACACGCAGCTGGACATAAGGTCAGTTCTGCATATTTAAGAAGCTTCCACTGTAGTTAGAAAGGAAGACACACCCAGAGCTTCCACCTTCCCATTAGGTACTTGTGAAACTGAAGTCCATTCAGGTCGTTTCAATCCATGGAATATGAGGCCAATTTCTGTACTGCCTGTTGCAAGAGGAAGCTGAGATCTTATTAGAAGGGTCGGTGCCTGTGGCTCTTGCTAGAGAACTGTAGGCAGTAAACACCAGAAAATGTACAGGTGAACTCGATTTCTTGCCGAGGCAAGAAAAACCTGGCAGAGGAGCACTGAAACACTCAACTCCACATCCTCAAAATGGAAGCCAGATTGGTTGTAAGACAGGAAAATGGTGGGTCGGCCAGTGACTGGGCAGGAGCAGGGAGACTGGGACCTTGCCCCCACTGCCACCCCAAATGAGCAGGGACACTCCACAACATCATGTCTGGAGCTCAGATTCCTCAATTATCAAATTAGAAATGGGATCTAAACAGGATTTTTAAAGCTGACCTCAAAAGGTCACATACTGTGGGATTCAATTTACACAGCATTCTAAAATGACAAAATCACAAGAGTTCAGGACCAGATCAGTGGTTTCCAGATGGGGATGAGGGAAATGGTCAGCTCTATGTCAGCTCAGTGGGAACAGGGCAGTTCTGCCTCCTACTGGAGGAGCTGCTGAGGCAAGTCTCCCCCTGTGGCAAGTGCCAGCGAGCGCACGCACATTCTTGCAATCTTGGTCGCACGCACATTCTTGCAATCTTGGTATCAGGCTACGTCTGTGTGAGATACAGGACGTGGCGGGGGCCTAAGTGAAGGGCACACGGAATGCTTCTGCATTATCTTGGCAACTTCTTATGAATTTGTAATAACTCTGAAATGCAAAGGTTTATTTTTTAAAGGGTTTTTTTTTTAGACTTTGAACTGTCACACCCTAATTTTTCTCCATGGACCCTATGATTTGAAATAGTTCATTGACTAAATTGCATTTATTAAGATCATTCCCTTGCCTAAATTTATTGATTAAATATATATAAGTGTCTCACTTCCCAACTGATGCAAAAATGTAATTTCCAGGCAGATCAAAGATACAGGTAAAATGAAAGCATCTGAATAACAGAGGAACACAGAAGCATATTTCTGTCATGTCAGGGCATGGGAAAGTTTTCTAACTTTGATACAAAGGCAAGAAATGTACTATGCCAGCAAAATGCCAAAAAGGCTACAAATGAAATTAAATGATAAAGGACAAAATGGAAATATTATTAGCCCATGTGCTAATCCAAAAGTATGCATAAAGGACATGAATAAGAAATATCCCAATCACACACCAAACACAAGTAGCTAATAACCATGTACAGGAATAATCAATCAAGAGCTAAAAAACAAAACAATCACTCCATCTGAGACTGGCAGGGATAAACCAGAGGACGAGCAACAGGAGCACACAGCCTGAGGTGGAAACCGATGCACACTTTCTCAGGGTGGTCTGATGATGTACATGTGTCAACATGCAAAATAAGCCCTGTTCACCCAGCATTAGCTACCAGGAAATTACCTAAGATGATAATAACACAAGTGCAAAATATGGCAAGAATGAAATAAAAATGTATGCTCAAGACTATTCACCTGTGAAGTATTTTTTCATCAGGCAGAAAAAATTGAAACAATCGTAAACATCCATCAACTGAAAACCAATGGGGTGAAATCTGTGGCCTGCACATGTGATGAGATGCTGTACAGGCTCTAAAAATGACAAGAGTGGACAGTCACTGACTGCCTAGGTCAGGACACACAGCAAAGAGTCAAAAGCCCAAACCCTGAAGCCACAACCAAGTCCACCACTTGGCAGGCTGTGTGCTAAAGGCAAACTGTTGGACCTCTCTGTGCCTCAGCTTCCTCTCCTATAAAATGGGAGCAATGACAGTGCCTTGCTTTGAAGGTTGCCAGGAGAACTCCAAGAGCTATTAGCTACAAGACACTGAGAACAGCCTCTATAACATATGAAGCGTCAGAAAACAGACCATTGAACAACAACTACTGTCATAAAGAAATGTGTCTGCCACCCTGGAGAACCAGAAAGACCCCCACAGTGACCCCACGCTGACAGCACAGGCAGGCATGCGCAACAGGAGGGGCTCCTCTGCCTCAGCAGCACAGAGGGCACCAGGCCTGGGTGGGTGGCGAGGTTGCGGGCCACTGTCGCTTTCTTCTTAGCATTTTCTATGTCCTTAAAAAAAACCAAAAGGTAAAATCTCCAACAAGCACTCTCAGATGCTTTGGAATGTACACTGCTGGGAGTTTCCTGGGGCGAACTCTGGCAGTATGTACTGCTCTTTCTGACCCAGGACTTGTACATCCTACTTTGTGAGAATGCGTCCTACGAAACAAGTCTAGAAATAGATGCACATGTACATACCCACAATAAACACACACGCGTACATGTGTGCGCACACTCACACACATCTGAAGATTTACTATGAATTCACTAAAGAACTATTTAAACAACAACAAAGCTGACAGAACCTGACCTCTCATCAGTGCTACCACGGCTGGCAGCAAAACAGCACCACAGGGCATGGCAAGGTGGTGCCCAGTGCCACATGGCAAGTGTCGCTTGGGTGAGGTTGAAGACTGCACATCACTGTGAAGGGGACATTGAAGGACTGATGCACAAAGCAGGCCCTGGCCCTGCAGGAAGGAACGTCCACACAGCTTATGACCCACTCACGCTGCCCAAAGTCAGACCTAGGCCTGAGGTTTGGGGACAGGAGAGGAAGAGGAGTACCTGGTGTTGCCAGAGTACAATCCCTGGTCCCAGCCATAGTTGCCCAGGTGGCTGGGCGCATCACAGAAAAGCCTCACAGGAGACATTTGCAAGGCCCAGAAACAACACAGATGTGCAAGGAGATGGCACTGGACCGTCAGAGAGCCAGCTTCTCAGAAAGACCAGGCAGAAACACAAACAGGGCAGCCTAGACAGGCAGAGCTGGTCCCTCTGGCTAAAATGCAACAAGCATAACTACCTGTGCCATGAAAGCAGGGGAAGGTCGTGTGTGTGTGTCTGTGTATGAGAGAGAAAAACTGAGATATCCCATCACCCAAGTGCAAAGATTGACAAGCCATGGCAACAGATCGGAGAAGGTGGGTACTGATCCACTCCGCAACACCTCCTTTCTAAAACTGTCCCTATTCGCCAAAAGAACTGTAGGTTCCCAAACAGCACTGATGCCTCTGCAATCTCACGCCCGCTATCCACACCTCTGACACGGCCGCTGCCCCTTCTGATCTCCGGACAGCTGCCCCCACTGCAGCACTGGGACGTGGGCAGCTTGTTAGTCCCTGCAGTGGTAAGGTTCCCATAGTCACTTTGAGAGCCTGTAGGAGAAGGGACACATCATGTATTTTCTACAACCTGCACAGATGTTGGCGATGAGCCCTGGCCACCATCCTAGATGTTTGATAAATATTAGTTGATGAATTACTCAATAATTCATCCAATCTGTGCTAGGATTCTACACGCCAAGAGTCTTGCTTCACCATAGGGAGGCATTTACAGTAAAGAGCTTAAGAGCAGGGGTTCAGAATAGGATGGCCAGGGTTCAAAGGCCAGGTCCCCTAACTAAGAGACCTGGAACAAATTACTTCATCTTTCAGTGTCCAAGTGTATCCTTCAAGCAGGAAGAAACAATAGTGCCATCTCTGCATGGCCATCTCTGCATGGCCCTCAACAGCTGACAGGACAGCTGGTATGTACTGGGTGCTTCTGTAAGGCAGGCACTATGGTAAGCTCTTTGTAAGTCCTGTCTAATTTAATACTCAGAGCAACCACATGAACAGGATTGCTTCTAGCCCCATGTTACAGACAAGGAGACTGAAGCAGAAGCAGAAGTCAGTAAGTGCTGAAGTGGGATTCCAACCCCAGTAGCCACATTCCCGAGCCAGAGTTCTTGACCTGACTGGCCTCCCCTGCGGCATGCTGAGTACAGCAGGGAACACCAAGATCTTCCTCAAAGTAAGTACAGCCTGAAGTCTTGGCAAACAGCTCAGAAGCAAACAACTGCAGAGCCAGCAGAGGCTTCGCGACTGCAATGCCGCCCGGCAGCCTGGCTCCCCCGGAAGACAGTCTAGGAGGAGCTGGCCTGCAGCAACGAGGCCACAGAGGCCACCCTTCTTCAGCCCTTGGTAGGAGCTGCTTCAGAGCTGACCTCCACACCCCAGTCCTCAGCCACTGGTGGCCAATCAAGTCCCTTACAGGGCCTGGGGTTCCCCAGTCACTCACACCGTCCACACAGCCCTGTCTACCGCCTTTCGGTCCAATGCCTCCTGTGGCACCAGGGTCACTGACTTTGTATCAGTGCACCTTCTCCCAGAGCGGTCTATCCTTTAACATCCTGCATTTTAAAACCCTATGTCCTCTCACAGAACGTGAGCTCGCCAGGGGCAGAGACTGTTTGCTCCCTGACCCCCAAAGCACCACCAAGACACCCCTGGCCTGCACACCATGAGCTCCAGCTCGCGGGCGACAGGTGAACCCCGAAGGTCACCCGCAAGAGTCAGTACCCACTGCGAGAGTAAGTGGGGAGGCCCGTGTAAATGCACGCCGCTCCCAATAACCCGCCGCTCCCAATAACAACCAGAGCCATAGCAAGTGTTCCCGGCTGCGTCTCTGAGAGAAACCGACAGGGTCACCGCATCAGCATTTACCTGCTTCTCCTTCCTCCTCACCCAAATTCAGCACAATGATGCAGATGTGCTTCCGCAGCTGGCGCGTGTTGGAGAACTTCCGACAGCACTTGCCACACTCCAGGCTGCTTGGGGCCAGGCTGGCCCCCTCCTCTGGAGCCAGCGGACCCTCCTCACGAGGGTTCACAAAGTTTTCCACCAGCTCCTCTTCAGCGTTGGGCTTCTTCGTGGACCCCTTAGGCCTGCCTCTCTTCCTCTTCATGACCAAAAACTCTGCAAAAGAAACAAGACAGCAGGGTGGAGTGACACCAGGTGGCAGAGCGGGGCATGCCCTCAACTTCAATATGTTCAGGTCTCATGTCTTACTAAAAATGAAAAATCTGAAGAAGCTCCAAAGGGACCAACTGCCATCACCGGTACCACTATCCCTGCGTCTAAATGCTACGGTCATTGATTCTATGATATTCTGTCTCAAGACCATCAGGTGAACCTTTGCACAGGCTCCTTCTGCGAAGCTTGAGAACCAAGTTGTGGCTGTCAGCCTCCAGACCCAAACTCTTGCTAACCACCACTTTCTTCAGATCCAGATCTCGCTATTTCTTTGCAATGAGTTCTCAGACACTGCTGAGCTGGTCATACTCTTAATGAGTCAGACAACTATTCAGATTATTTCAAGGAGTCAAACTGTCCTGATGAGAATGAGAAAATATAATCTAAAGCTACAAATTATAGAGCAAAGACAATAACACTATTTTTCAAGTTTCCCAGCGACCTACTGATTTTAAATGGCACGATCAGAGCTGCTTTAAAGCCAAGTTCCAAATCATTTTATAACATGCTTTTCTTCTTAATTAGTGTTCACCTTTAAGGCATCATCTCTGAAATGAAGGTAGAAATTAACAGCAAAGCGGTGTCAGGTAGCAGAGCATCATGTACAGTGGTGCGAAGTGAAGCAGGGGATGTCACTTGTCTGAGAGGAGCCCCCTGAAAGGGGCCAAGCAGGGGGCCTCTCCTGGCCAGGCCGAAATCTACAAGGCCGGAGCCATCTGTCTGACTGAAGCATGGCATCTGGGCAGCTCTCTGAATCTGAACACCAGGGAAAAGGTAGGACTCCTGGGTCCTGGCACTCTCTTGCTTGAGAACTGGCCAATGGAATGAGGACACCTTTGGGGGACCTTCCAGCTTTTTTTGAACTTGTAGCTCTGCACAGTGAAACACCAGCCACTTTACCCACTGCTAGCACCACAGAGATCCTTTAATTAAAAGGGTGGCCTGTGCTCATGGTCAGAGAGTGAAGCTATGGGGACAGTCTCCCGGGAAAACAGTTCATCTGCAGGCATTCTGGACAAGGAAGCCAACCTTGACACTGGGTCCCCCCAAAAACAAGGAGACAGGCACCCATTCTCCTGGGGCAGGAAGATTTCCAGGAGCAAAGCTTCTGCTGAGCTGCAGTGCCAAGTACAGGTCTGCTTTGACTGAAGGTCCAAGACAGCCTTCTCCAGCCAAGGCAACAGGCACAATTACAAATCATGAAGGCACACTGAGAGACCAGAGACCAGACAGAACAAGCAGAAGACTGGAGCCCTTGGTCCCTCGCCAGTACTGAATTTCAACGAGAAGACAAAGGCTATGTTCCAGGAGGACCAGCCCCCACCAGACCATGTGGGGATGGAGGAGGGAAGGAATGCAGTAACAGGGTAAGGAAAATGTGTTTACCTCAAAGTCATTAAAACTTTTCCTATTATTATTCTTCACAACAGCATGTACAACCTATTGAGGCAGCAATTAATATCACAGCAGCAGAACTAGCAAAGTCTATGAAACACCCACCTCATGTCACTTCAGCTGAGCTGCACAAACATGGTTCATAATAGTCTATTGAAGTTTGGGGCCCAGATCTAACCCCAGTGATCAACTCTGGCATCCTGCTATGAAGAGGTCACTGCTCTGAAATGCTCTCTGAGGACACAGTTGTGTAGTCGAGAATTAACCCAACCCAAAGAGATGTTCAGCCCTTGCTCTGGGTGACCAGGAGGGATCTCCAGACACTTAGATATCCCTCTGGATGGGAGTATCTGTGTTTCCCTGAGGTCTTTGGCCCTTGGATGATTGGTAATGCTTCAGAGCACAGCAGCTTGGCTCCAGTGCATCTGCTCCAAACTCCAGAGGCACTAGAAAGCAGTCACGACTCAAGGAGGGTCTAGAGACTACCCATGTAGCTATGTGTCACTGAGGCCCGACAGACACTCTGGACAGCCAAGGCTCTGTGATCTTCCTGGATGGAAATTATCTTGTTGTTGTCATGCACTGAAGACAGAGGGGATAATGTCTAAGACGCCTTGAAGGGACCAAAAGGAAGTGTAGAACTTTCCTTAGTTCTGTGAATTCTTCTTGCAAATTATCAAGCCTAAAGGAGACCCTAGGGATCCCCAAATTTGCAGCTAGCTGGTCAGAGAAGGTGGCCCTGGAGAACCCCCTGGAATTGTGGCTGGTGTCAGAAGTCTGTGAGGACTTGGTCATGTGGTGCCCTGTGCTCCTAACCTCGAGTGTGGCAAACTGGCATGGGAAGTCCCCCTTTCCTCCACAACAACCTGAGCACAGTCAACAGCAGCGGTGCCGACTGTGCACAAGACAGGGTGCTGGTGGCACACTGGGAACGCAGCACAGAGAGCCATACAACAGAGCTCTCTGGAAGCCTTTCTTCCCACAGACTGGAGATTCCTTGAAGGCAGAGTCCTTGTCCTGATGATGCTTCATCGGCTCTGTACCCACCCTGGCACCCTAACCCAATAAGGCTGGCTGAATTAAACTGGCAAACAGCGTGCAATCTGGTTGTCAGGGAAGAAACACAAAATCGGCCCTGAAAGCTTCGAAAAGCCTCAAACACAACAGTGACAAAACTAATCTCCCATCCTGCTACATCCATGATTCAGATCCTCAAGACCAATTAGTTAGCTAAAAATGAAATATTCATAAATGAACTTGGAATAATTTAAGCACTGAAAACGAGTTGCTACTGTCAACCACCCACATTTTATAAAAGAGCTGAAAATCCTGGAACCAGGCAAGGAAAACGATGCAAGCTCTAAATCCAAACATTTGGATGGAGTTCGTTGCCTCTACTTCCTC
This sequence comes from Geosciurus inauris, assembly GCA_004024805.1. Lineage (NCBI taxonomy): Eukaryota > Metazoa > Chordata > Mammalia > Rodentia > Sciuridae > Geosciurus > Geosciurus inauris. The sequence continues at coordinate 189,039 of PVHX01001105.1, read as the reverse complement.
TCCCTCCTCCCTGAATTCCTTTACTCAAGTGTCACTCAACTCTGGAGATTTTGTCATAAAAACAGCTGCAGGGCAAACCCCTGGCCATCCCCAGGGCAACTCTGCCATCCCATGCCTGCACACAGTCTCCAGCCTCCAAGCTGCCACTCCAGGAGCTCCCTGCCCCTGCTCGTCTGCCCGTCATTCTCTGGCTCTAGAATCTTCCATCATTCGGGATGACTTTGCCCACACACTCAGACTAGCCTTCTAGGTACAACCCTACACACACACACACACACACACACACACACACACACACACACACACGGGCACAGCATCCCCCCTCCTTGCCCTCCACCCCTCAGTGCCTCAGTGCAATGTTCTAGACCGCCCTCCCCTAGATATGCAGATAGTCCCAGTCTCTTTACTTACCTGCAGTTCTAGTCCCCCTGCCTGTGACCACCTTCCTCAGTCCCAATCAGACCCCAACCCCAATTCATATCCCAACATTTCAGGCCCAGCTCAAGTCTCAGCACCTCCTCCATGAGGCTGTTCCCATCTGCTTTAAGCAGGACAGGCCTTCCTGAGCTGACCTGCCTCACAAGATGAGCCTCGCACAGCAAAGTGTGGACACCACAGATGCCTGATTGTCGCCCTTTTCCTCTCCTTGCACTGTAAACCCTAAGGTTTGAGCTGAGTTCTCAATTCCTGGGTCACAAGAACTGAAACAGAACTGAATATGGAATAGACATTTAATAACAAGCACTTTGATCCATTGTTTGATGACTGAAAAAGAGACATTTGGAAAATAAGTCATTTCTTATATTCCAAGTTTCCAGTAAGAAAAAAAGGGGCTGGACCATGGTGCATCTGAACCTGCTCTAAATCCACAGTCTGGAGACAACTTCCTCTTGTCAAATAATCACTTTTGCAGATCCCAGGAAAAAGCAGACAAGGGATAGAAAACATGAGGCAAAGTCTTTTGAAAACATGAAGCAAAGTCTTTTTAATTCATTCAAGACATGAGCAACATGAAAAAATAGCCTAACATAATCAAAAATTTAATACTGTAAGTTCTTCATGTGTGCATTACTCAAGTCTGCAAGACACTATCCTGCTATTATCTCATTTTGTTCTCAAAAACTTTATGAGATGAGTGCAGCGAACATCAGAGGAAACGGGAGCCCAGATGCTCTAGTGGCTGGGCATACCTTCCAGGGAGCCGCTGAGCTGCAGCCCTGGACCGGGGTTTCCGCATCCCCAACCACACTGTTGCTGCTGGGTCACACCCAGTAGGGGTACTGAGGATCATTCCACACATTTTCAAGGAGCCAGTGTGTGTGGCCCAGAGCACACCGACTGGGAGTTACACAGACCTGGATTCAAATCCCCTCTGAGCCTCAGTTTCCAACGTGAAAAATAAACACAGAACTACCCCTATTTTACAGTCACTGTTGATAATAACAGGGATCCATTGTAATACTAAGCACAGTACTGGGGTGACTAATAAAACAACAATTCTCCTTCTTATTTTGGCCATGGTCCTTAATATCCTGATTTGAGATTTCTCTTTTTAGCCAGTCTGCTGTTAGATTATAGGATTCCTTGATGTACACGCATTCTTGTTTATTCTGACTCAGTGCATATTTTGTCCTTGATTTCTTTATTTCATACACAGAGAAATCCAGTACAGAATTAGGGGCACACGCCTTTTCTTCTGCCTAAGAGTACAGATACACCAGCCTCCTGGTGCTCTCAATTGGTAGCTCAATCTCCAATCACACAAGCTCCAGAATTTCAGAAGATCCTGAAAGACTAACATTTAAGAGCCCTGATAGTCAATCTCCCTGATATTTACTTCCAAAGCCCAAGAAGCACTAGGAGAGACAATGAATTATTTATCAGAGAAGACGAAGTGTGAGCCTCTTGAGTGTCTGGAGGAGGCGCACCCCCTCTGTGGGCCTGACTGCATCCAGCTCTACAGCACCAGTCACGGAGGCCCAAGGCTTTTGGGGGCTCCCTCAGCCCTGTGGTGGAAATGCCTTGTAAATGAGAGTAATAACTAATCACAGTGAAGCATTCAGACCTCAGGCACCACTGCCAAGCATTTCACATGCATTTCCTCACTCAACATCTAAAGGTGCCCTTAGTATTGCTCCCTTTACACAGTCAAGAACACTGAGGCATGCAAAGATTAATCAATCTGCCCCAAGTTCACAGAACTGAACAGTGCCAGAGGCAGGATTTAAACCTGGACCTGTTTGCCTCACAGTCAGTCAGCTTCACAACTGAGTTAGAGAGCAAGTACTTTGGTCAGTGAAATTAACAGAGCACAGAAATAGCACAGGCTGACCTCTAAGTTCTACAGGAAAATGACAGTCTCAGGCAGCTATGCACCTCAATGTAACAGATCCCAGTGATAAAGAGCACTGGACACAGGGAAGAGGACAGGTTTGCCATGCACGGATGACTCACTGTGGACTACATTCAAAGCATTACAGTGGCATGCACAGACATGCACTTACCTCAGAACCTGTGAAAAAGGCCAGTACCTTGTCCTCCTATACTGTCATCTGACAGATGACAAGAGTCACAGCCTGGAGGACCCTCCAGGGCCAACTTCCACAGCCAAGCTCAGGTACTGGCTACATCAGTCCTGTGCACTGTTCATGTATGTTCACCCAGAAAGTACCTGTGATCAACTCATCCCAGAAGAGGCACCTCCTGCAATCTGCACAGAGGCTCTGTGTGTGCTCAACCAGGCCCAGGTAGCTGTGCAAAAGTCCCAGGACCGAGACCCAAGTCTATGGGGTTCCAAAATAAGTACCTTTCCTCTACACCCACAGTGCCAATCAGGGCAGACTGGAAGGCTCAGGTCGCAGCTATTACTGGAACAAGGACCACAGCATCCCTAAGACACTCATAATGATTTCATTTGTGGCAAATCTCCAGAAGAGACAACACTATGATATCAAGTTAGACATCAACCCCCTAAGAAGCCTCTTTTTACCCTCACCCTCAAAATAGAGTAAGGGACCCACCTCGGGAGCCCATTTCAGCAGCTGACCCTGGAGAAGCACTCACCTGCTGCACACAGGGCAACTTGCTGGCCAACTTGCTGTCCACCAGGCGAGAGGCACCCAAACAGGAACAGACTGGGCATACACCCTCAGCACCTAGCACAGCACCCAGCATAGCACCCAGGCAAAGAACAGGCCCTCAATCAACAGGGACTGAACAGAGAAGTAGAAGGGGGCAAGGGAAAGGAAGTAACAGGTAGAAAGGGGAAAGTTTCTATTGAGGGTCTGAAAGGAGGGCAACGAAAAAGCCAAAACAAGGCTCCCAGGGGCGCGTGCAACTCTCCCTCAGCAAGGCCAACCACCAGCAGTGCAGAGCCAGGGGCAGTGCACACGTGCACACAATTGGTGCCAGCTCCACGGCCCACAATGCATACCCACAAACACACACACACACACACACACACACACACACACAGGAGAAAGAGCTCAGCCCATCAGGCAATTTCTGCTTGGATCACAGCCAAAATTTGATTAGAAAGAGGGGGGAAATGAAAGGTCATTGTGTGGACCACTTCTTACAGGAGCCAAAAAGATTAAAAGGCTATAAAATAAACCAGAGGATTTAGAAACCTCCATGTTCTGAAGGGAGACCAAAATAATAAATCAATTACTACTCAGTTAAAAGTTTAATTAAACCATTTTAAGTATCTCTCAAGTTAAAATGAATTGTGAAGGTTAAACCTGAATGGAAATCATTAGAGAGAAACGAAGCTTCTACAAGCCTCAAATTTTATGGGCTTCCACAACGAGAAAAAGAAGGGCTTGAGGTTGGTTCTTAATGAAAGACTTGAAGAAATTTTCTTCTGTAAGAGGCTGAGTTTAATTAAAGTCTTAAGAAATACTTTTTAAAATAAACTACACAGGCAATTAATCTTCTAGTATACACAACAGGAAAAGAGAAAACACATTCAGGAAGAATTCAAGACACAAATAAATTATTTAATAAAGGAAAACATCATATAAAAGTAGCTCGGTGGGAAGGACTTGCCTATACTGTCATTCTCCTAATCCACGGTTGGCTTCCCATGGTTTCAATTACCCATGAGCAACTGCAGTCTCCTAATACTAAATAAAAATACTCCAGAGCCAAACAATTTGTGAGTTTTACACTCTACATCATTCTGAGAAGCATGATGAAATATCTCTGTGAGATTTATCTGTGACATGATTTATCCCTATGTGCAGGGTATCCACTCTGTATACACTACCTGCCTGTTAGTAGCTTAGCAACCAGCTCAGTTAGCAGATCAACTGTTGAGGTATCACAATTCTTACATTCAAATAGCCCTTATCTTATTTAATAATGGCCCCAAAGCACAAGAATAGTGACCATATTATTACGGTATATTGCCATAATTATTCTATGTTATTGATATTATTCTCTTATTATACCTAATTTATAAATTAAACTTTATGACAGGTGTGTATAGGGGAAAAAGACACAGTATGAACAGAGTTTGGTACTACTCATGGTTTCAGGCATCCATTGGGCATCCTAGAACATATCCCCATAGATAAGGGGGAACTACTACAGATGTTCTTCAACTTGCAATGGGGTCATGTTCTGGTAAACCTATCATAACCTGAAAACATCATAAATCAAAACTACATTAGATGGGCTGGGGTTGTGGCTCAGTGGTAGAGCACTCACCTAGCATGTGTGAGGCACTGGATTCAATCCTCAGCACCACATAAAAACAAATAAATGAAATGAAGGTATTGTGTCCAACTACAACTAAAAAAAATATTTTAAAAAAATACCTTGAATATGTCTAACCCACCAAACATCCTGGCTTACCAATATGGCATATACAGAGTGTGGGATGCTTCCCCTTGTGACCATGTCACTGACTGAAAGCTGACCCTCACACCACTGCCCACATCAAAAAAGGATCAGGGCAGAAGCCGCAGAGGGCCCAGATCCGCCCTCAGGTAAACTCCACGGGTGTCCAGCCAAAGGGAGACCAGGGACTGCTAGCCACTAGCCACTGGGAAGCCAAAACTCAGGGAACCTCCACGGTTGTCCAGCCAAAGGGAAACCAGGGACTGCTACCTCTAGCCACTGGGAAGCCCAAATTCAGGGCAAGAGTGGCTCCAGAGACACCAGCTTGAGCCAACCCCACCCAAGAGCAGCCTGGGTCCACCCCAGTTCCTCCAGGGTTCCTGTGGACCAGCAGGAGCCACAGAGGGCTCAGATCTGCCCTCAGGAAACTCCATAGGTGTCCAGCCAAAGGGAGACAAGGGGCTGCTAGCCACTAGCCACAGAGGAAGGCACACCCAGGGTAAGAGTGGCCTGCAGAGATCCCAGCGTGAAGAGGCCCTACCCAAGTGCACTCCAGCCCCGCCTCAGTTTCACTCCAGAGTTCCTGTGGTCAGGCGAGACAGAAGGCCCAAAACCGCCCTTAGGGAATGCCAGGGGTGCCCAGTTGAAAGCAGACCAGAGCCCGCTAGCCTCCAGCCCCAGGGGAGATCACACTCACTGTAAGGGTCACACACAGACTCTCCAGCTTGTGACCCTGCCTAAGTGAGACCTGGGCCCGCCTCCAGTTCCGCTCCAGAGTTCCTGTTCACCAGCAGGAGTGCAAGAGAGGGGCAAAACAGCCCTCAGGGGCCAATTCAGGAGCCCAGCCAAGGCCACTCCCACTGCCCTCTAGAGGTACATTCACTACCTCCACACCAACTTTAGTGGCAGTAGAGCCCATCTGGGGACACTGGGGGAACAGAAGTAGCTCCAAGGTGAGACACAGGTAATCTGGAGTGTCAATATAAGATTATAGGATAGAAGTTGCAATACCTCCGATCGGTATTTCAAGAAAGGAAGATACACAATCAACATGAAAAAACAAGAGAAGAAAGTGCCCAAAATAAACCTGTAACAGAATCGATTGACAACACAGTTGATGAAATGTCAAAGAAAGAATTCAGAATGTACATAATTAAAATGATCAGCGAATTAAAGAATGACATAAGTGAGTAATTAAGGCAAAAACTGATCAATAAAACAAAGAAATAGGAGAACAAATAAAAGCAACCATTGGTCATTTTAACAAAGAGATAAGAGAGCAATTACAAGTAGCAAAAGATTACTTGAAGAAAGAGCTAGAGATCATGAAAAAAAAACCAATCAGAAATTCTTGAAATGAAGGAAACAATAAACCAAATAAAAAACTCAATAGAAAGCATCATCAGACTAGATCACCTGGAAGACAGAACCTCGGATAATGAAGACAAGATATACAATCTTGAAAATAAACTTCGCCATAAAGTGAAGATGGTAAAAAAACATAAACAGAACTTACAAGAAATATGGGACAGCATCAAAAGACCAAATCTAAGATTTATTGGGATAGAAGAGGGTGCAGAATTTCAAACCAAAGGAATGCACAATCTCTTCAATGAAATAATATTAGAAATTTCCCAAATATGAAAAATGAAGTGGAAAATCAAATACAAGAGGCTTACAGGACACCAAACATACAAAATTTCAACAGATCTACACCAAGGCACATTATAATGAAAATGCCCAACATACAGAATAAGGATAGAATTTTAAAAGGCTGAAAGAGAGAGAAACCACATTACATATAAGGGGAGACCAATTTGTATCTCAGCAGATTTTTCAACCCAGACCCTAAAAGCCAGGATATCATGGAATAATATATTCCAAGCCCTGAAAGACAATGGATGCCAACCAAGAATCCTATATCCAGCAAAAGTGACCTTCAGATTTGATGAAGAAATAAAAACCTTCCATGATAAACAAAAGTTAAAAGAATTTACAGCAAGAAAGCCTGCACTACACAGCATTCTTGGCAAAATATTCCACAAGGAGGAAATGATAACCAACAATGAAAATTTACAAAGAGAGAAACTACACTAAAGGAAAGACCATTCAAAAGAGAAAACAACTCAAGGTAAAAACCAAAAAACAAACCAAAATGACCGGAATAACAAATCATATCTCAATAATAACCCTGAACGTAAATGGCCTAAATGCACCAATTAAAAGACATAGACTGACAGACTGAATCAAAAAAAAAAAAAAAAAAAGACCCAACAATATGCTGTCTTCAAGAGACTCATCTCACAGGAAAAGACATCCACAGACTGAAAGTGAAAGAGTGGGAAAAAACATATCACTCACATGGACCCCGCAAACAAGCAGGAGTTTCCATCCTCATATCAAATACAGTGGACTTCAAACCAAAAATGGTGAAAAGAGATAAAGAAGGTCATTTCATACTTCTTAAGGGAATCATACATCAACAAGACATAACAATCATAAATATCTATGCCCCAAATAATGGGGCTTCCACATATATCAAACAAATCCTTCTCAAATACAAGAATCAAATAGACCACAACACAATAATACTTGGAGACTTTAACACAGCTCTCTCACCATTGGATAGATCTTCCAAACAAAAACTTAATAAAGAAACCACAGATCTCAATGAAACTATCAATAATGTAGACTTAACAGACATATATAGAGTGTTCCATCCATCCACAAGCAAATACACTTTTTTCTCACCAGCACATGGATCCTTTTCCAAAATAGATCATATGTTATGTCACAAAGCCAGTCTTAGCAAATACAAAAAAATAGAGATTCTACCCTGCATCCTTCCGACCACAATGGAATAAAATTAAAAATCAATGACAGATTAAAAAACAGAAACTACTCCATCACCTGGAAACTAAATAATATGCTATTGAATGATGCATGGATAACAGAAGACCTCAAAGAAGAGATAAAAAAAATTCTTAGAGGCAAATGAAAACTCTGATACAACATGTCAAAATCTCTGGGATGCCATGAAGGCAGTGCTAAGAGGAAAGTTCATAGCACTAAAATCATTCATTAGAAGAAGTAAGTCAACAAATAAATGAATTGACTCTTTCTCTCAAGGCGTTAGAAAAGGAAGAACAAATTAACACCAAAAGAAGTAGAAGACAGGAAATAATCAAAATCAGGGCTGAAATCAATGAAATTGAAACAAAAGAAACAATTCAAAAAATTGACAAAACAAAAAGCTGGTTCTTTGAAAAAATAAACAAAATTGACAAACCCTTAGCCACCCTAATGAAAAGGAAGAGGGAGAAAACCCAAATTACTAAAATTCGTGATGAAAAAGGAAATATCACGACAGACACTACTGAAATACAAATATTTTGAAAATTTATACTCCAGTAAAATAGAAAACCCTGAAGACACCAACAAATTTCTAGAGGCATATGACCTACCCAAACTGAACCAAGAGGACATACACAACTTACATAGATCAATTTCAAGCAAGGAAATAGAAGATGCCATCAAGAGCCTGCCAACCAAGAAAAGCCCAGGTCCAGATGGATTCTCAGCTGAGTCCTACAAGACCTTCAAAGAAGAACTAATACCAATTCTCCTCAAACTATTTCATCAAATAGAAAAGGAGGGAACCCTTCCAAACTCATTCTATGAGGCAAGTATCACCCTGATTCCAAAACCAGACAGAGAAACATCAAAGAAAGAAAACTTGAGACCAATATCCCTGATGAACATAGATGCGAAACTTCTCAATAAAATTCTGGCAAATCGCATACAAAAACATATAAAAAAAATAGTGCACCATGATCAAGTAGGGTTCATCCCAGGGATGCAAGGTTGGTTCAACATATAGAAATCAATTAAGGTAACATATCACATCAATAGACTTAAAGATAAGAATCATATGATTTTATCAATCGATGCAGAGAAGGCATTTGACAAAATACAACACCCTTTCATGCTCAAAACACTAAAAAAACCTGGGATAGTAGGAACATTCCTCAACTTTGTAAAAGCTATCTATGCTAAACCCAAGGCCAACATCGTCCTAAATGAGAAAAATTGAAATCATTCCCTCTGAAAACGGGAACTGGACACAGATGCCCTCTCTCACCACTGCTATTCAACATAGTCCTTGAAACACTAGCCAGAGCAATTAGACAGATGAAAGAAATTAAAGGGATACAAATCGGAAAAGAAGAACTCAAACTATCATTATTTGAGGATGACATGATTCTATACTTAGAGGATCCAAAAAATTCTACCAAAAAACTTTTAGAATTAATAAATGATTTCAGCAAAGTAGCAGGATATAAAATCAACACCCACAAATCAATTGCATTTCTATACATCAGTGATAAACCCTCTGAAAGTGAAATTAGGAAAAACTATCCCATTCACAATAGCCCCCAAAAAAATAAAATACCTGGGAATCAATTTAACAAAAGAGGTGAAAGACCTCTACAATGCAAACTACAAGTCATTGAAGAAAGAAATTGAAGAAGACCTTAGAAGATGGAATAATCTCCCATGCTCCTGGATAGGCAGAATCAATATTGTCAAAATGGCCATACTTCCCAAAGCGCTATATAGATTCAATGCAATCCCAATTAAAATCCCAATGTCATTCCTTATAGAAATAGAAAAGGCAATCATGAAATTCATTTGGAAGAATAAGAGACC